>APFE030939212.1:26053-90755 GCA_000404065.3 Pinus taeda | reverse complement strand
TCTAGGGTTAGGTTTTGGAATGTGAAGGGTTTTCCATTGTTTCTCAACAATAAATAGGCCTTCAAGCCTCATTGTAACACAGTTCAGAGGCATGTAGCCACACATCTCTTCTCAGAGATAAGCTACCAACGGCCTAGCTGGTTTATTTCCATTTCTGGTTGTAATCATTTTTCAGTATTTTCCATTAATGAAATGAAGCATTATTTCCGCTGCATTTTTGTGTATATGATTATCTCTGTATTTTGTTGCATTCCTGCTTAAATCTGGATCAAAAGCTCAAGGGCATATAAGTGCATTTGCAATCCATGGGCCGATTTAGAAATCAATACAATATCATCTGCATATAAAATAATCTTTATCACAAACTCCCCCAACTGAACACCGTCTCCACCTGCAGATTTAGCCACTCTTCCAATTTATCAATATATAGACCAAAAAGAGTAGGGGATAGAGGGAAATCTTGCTTGACTCGAATGTCACTTCTAAAGCTTTCTGAAATACCTGCTAAGGTTCTAATTTTTATTTTCACTTCTTCATAAAGTCTATGGACAATGACTTTATAAAGCACAAGAATTTCAAGTTTTTCCATTCTATGCCACAACTTATCCCTAGGGACTGTGTCAAATGCTTTTTTGAAGTCAACAAAGCAGCAAAAGAATTCTTCTTTGTCCTCCCAAACCTTTTAAAAAACATGTCTCAACGTGATACCATGATCGACTGTAGAATGTTTCGGCCTAAAACCCACTTGTCCTCTTGCCCTCTTTTCTTTTACTTCTGCCCACTTACTAATTTTGTCTTCTACCATGCTGTCGAAAAGCTTTGCAAAGAAAGGATTGATCATAATTTCTCTATAATTGGATGGATTATTAATGTCTCCACTTTTAAAAATGGGTATTTCAAGGCTAGTTGTCCAGTCTCTTAGAAATCCTTGCTGAATGATGTTGTTGAATATTTCCATGATGTGTGGTGCAAGAGCATTCATTCCCAATTTTAGATACTTTGCTTGAAGTTCAACCAAATCCTTTTCCTTTCCTGTTTTCAGCTTCTTAATTACCATTGTTGTTAAAATTGCGATATTATCGTTTTATCGCGATAATTTCCCGCTACCGATATTACCGCGAGTAATATCCGAAATTATCGCCAGTTTTTTTTTATACCCAATTTTTTCCGTTTTTATCGCGGGCAATTGGGGCAGCGAGGTTTTATAAGGGATGCTAAATGTTCGAAATGCAATTTTTTTTAAAGAAACAAATAATTTTTTAGTGGGGCAGCTTAATGATCAAGTCTAGGCCCTAGTATTAATATGATATTCATGGTAATGTTAAATTCTTAAAGTAAAAGTGACATTCTCCTTAATCTTCATTTTCATCCTTTTACTTTATGGCATGGACTCAACTGCTCTGCAGTGCACCCTTACATGGGCCTACTTGCGCTAGTCCCTTTAGAGGTCATTTCAGGATGTCTTCAAGTCATGAAACTGCCTGGGAAGGAGGCATTCAAAAGGGTGACTTGTTTAGGGCGTGTAGCAATTGAAATTAGGGTTTGATGAGCCCTAAAACACTAATCTGGATGATGGGATTGATGTGCCCAAATGGATCTGTAACAACTACGCCCTAAAGCATGAAGTCGAAAAAATGTTAATGTCGAATGAAATGCTTTATGATGTGATGAGGAGGTTTCGAAGTGGAAGGTGACCTGCATCAATTACAATACATATATCATGATATTTTGATTTTTTACATTAATTGCTAAGGGAAGGGATACCCATGCTCAACATATAAACTTTCATTACATGTACACAGACAGTCGTCTACAAATATAAACCCATGATCAGAATGACCATCAATGTAAAGCCATTGTACATATGATTTAGTACTCCTGAAATCACAGCCCGAATGGATGAAACTAGATCCGGGGTCTTCTATCTCGTTTAATTGTTCGCTCAAGTACAAGTCTAACCATGTGAATATGTGATCTAAAGTCAAACATGAGAAGACACCGTCTGATTACCAACTAATGATGTAAGCCATTAACAGATGCGAGAGAATCACCGATAATGATAATGATCCTCAAGGTACTGCAGTAAATTCTGCATGGTGTGAATGGATAATTTGAAGTTGAATACCATACAAAGTCTTTTGGTCAAATGTCTGTGATGTCAACCTATTGCCGGAAGCGAGAAACTTGCCATTGATGTATGCAAGCCTCAAGGTACTGGAAGGGTGTTTCTAAGTCAACTTCTTGGATAATGTTCTAATGTTGACAAGAAGCAACTCATCGTAGGAGGGCCTTGATGTATCCCACATCAACGACACGAAACGAATGTAATGATTTTGGAGACAGAATTTGATTGAAAACACAAGGTTCATGAATGGTGGTCATGAAAATGAAGGTTTATGGGTATTGCAAAGGATGAATTTTAACTAAATGACTTCTCTTGAACATATCAACGACACTGAATGAATTGGCAACATTGACCCAAAACCAAAGTAATGGATGATGTGATACACCATAGGTATGATAACCATCAAGAAGATAATGCAACCAAAATAGTCTGAATCAACTGGCAGCATTGACCATGTTGTCGCACAATCGTCACGACAACGCTCAGATCAGGGGCTGTCACTCTAATCCCCGACCTCCCCATTTAAGCCTGTCTCCCGCGGCTAAGGGGGGTAGACCTTGTAGGAAAGTGGGTGACCAATTGTGAACTAGTTGTTTTGGGAGACACGAAAGGAAAGAAGCACTTAATTGATTTTATTAAATAAATAGACCAGTGCCTTATGGAGTTAATGTTTGAAAGATTATCTATCAAATGTTGCGGAAAGATGAACTCATTAACAATCATTAACCATCAGATAACTCAAGTAATGTAAGATATTTGATAAACGCGCAATGCTTTAATAGTGATCCAGCGATTAAATCTCAATAACGATATTCTAGTGATTAAAAATTTCAAAAGATAAATGCTTTAAACAACCACGTAAGATGATAACCAGAGATTACATTCATGTAGTTAATCTTCAAAATGATCATTCATGCAAGCTAAAAAATGATAAACATTAGTTCCACATCAAAATTTTAGCCTTAGCAGAAAAGATAAAACATAAAGAATTCCTGAACAAAGACTCAAACTGGCAAATTTTTTTCTTAAAAAAAATATTATTATTATTATTATTTTCCAAATAAAAGAAAATTAAAACCTAAATGAAACTTTCAATAAATAAAAAAAATCTAAATAATACTAAATTAAAAGAAACATTTATGTCTTTTTATATTTTATATATTTTATGATTTTATATTTTATAATTTTCACAACAAAACTTAAAATTAAAATCTAAACTAAACTAAAACAAAACTTGAATTAATTAAAATCTAATCTAAATCTAAAAAAAAACTTTTTTTAATCCTTTATGAAATTTTTTACTTTTTATGATTTTAATTTTAACTTTAAACTTAAAAAAAATAAATAAATAAAAAATAAAAATTAAAAATAAAAATAATCCTATCTAATCTTAAAACTATAGAAAAAAAAAAATCAAATATAAATTAAAATCTAAAGCTCTAACTAAAACTTAACGAAATTTTTCATGGTTTTTTTTTTTTTTTTTTACATCAGAAATAATTGAACTTAAAACTAAATCAAAATAATCTAATGCATGAAAACTGAATAAGGTCTAAACAAAATTTTAAATCTAAAGTCGAACACAACTAAAATAAAATTGAAAAACAAATTTTTGTTTTAATTTTTTTTATAAAGCCAAAAACAAAAAAAAAAAAATTATAATCCTATCAAAAAATACGTTACCCTCACTTACGCATAGCAGAACAGCAAAACCGTTTGCGTGAGTTTTGATATTCGACGGCCAGCAAGGACGATGAAGCTCGATCCACGTAGCACGCAGGGGTTTGCAGAGCTTGGAGAAAACTTGACTGCAGCAAGGGACCACGATTTTTTCTTTTTTGATTTAAATTTCGATAAACCTGGCCCGTAAAAATAAAACATGATTTCTTACACTACGTTTGCAGGCTCCTTCGATGACGGATGGAGAAACTCTCGAGTTTGCAGCTTCCAACAACGTTTAATGGTGACAAAGTACGCAGATCTTGAAGAATTTATTAGTGCTCTTCAAAAAAAAACTTGAAACGTTACCCACGCAAAGCCTCGATAGCTTTTGCATTAATCAGGTGCAGGCCCACGATATTTGACAGCGTTTTTGTTTTTTTTTTGTTTTTTTTTGTTTTTTTTTTTTTTTTAAATGGCGGAAGGTGAGGTTTGCAGATAAATGTTGATGGAGGGAGCTGTGTTTTTTTATTTTTTGCAGCTATGGCAGCTAAGGATAGCTGGGGAATTTGAAAAACGATTTTGTAGTCCTTGGAAAAAATATTCCAAACCCCAAAAGCTGATATCAATGAAACCGATGTAAAATTTCTTCCAGAATTGAAATTGAAACCCTTGGGCAACGAAATAACCTAGGTAAACCTCTGAAATCTTCAGAAACCTTGCAACCTGGAATGGAAAATCACCCAAAAATAATATGTGCAAGGAAAAAATGAAACCCTACAAACTAGCTACGAATTTACAGATCTAAGGCTCTTTAGCAACCAGATTTGTCAATAATCCCCGGTAATATTATAAAAAATTCTAGATTTACTGTGAAAAAACTTCAGAAATCTCTCATGCAATTCAGAAAAAAAAAACAAACTTCAATGATAAACCCAGGATCGAAACTGGCTGGGCTCTGCAAGAAAATGCTTGTGGGAGTTGGTTGGTTCAGCCGAGAACTTCCCCAAATGCCCACTGATAAGGGTTTTCTGCACAACTCACTTCAAACATCAATAAAGAGGGCAAAAAGCAATACTAGATTCCAGATATAATGGAGATACCTGCCATTTTTTTTTCAAAAATTCTAATACCATTCAAACCCTAGCAAGTGAACAAGATATCTGTGTTCAACAATACTCTACAATAAGCTGTTACTAATGGCTGAAAATAAAAATATGCAGAAAATAAAATAACTCACAACACTT
This sequence comes from Pinus taeda, assembly GCA_000404065.3. NCBI lineage: Eukaryota > Viridiplantae > Streptophyta > Pinopsida > Pinales > Pinaceae > Pinus > Pinus taeda. The sequence continues at coordinate 85,724 of APFE030939212.1, read as the reverse complement.
CAAGAGAGTAACACCAGCAATATTTCAACCCCAAAGTCTTTCTCTATTAGCACCAGAAAAAGTTTACAAGAGAGCTTCTTCAGCACAAGACTCACATATCGAATGATCTCAAATGACCCCTAGCACCCTATTTAAAGGAAAATTTCTCAACGGCTAGTTCAAGTGATCCACGTCAAAATGATCTCGACTGTCGAGGAGGATCAAGATATATCTTAATCTCATCCGTCGAATTTTTAATGCATTAAAAATTTGAAATTCTGCATTTATTTACTCAAAATATTATTCATTTATTTTTTTATGTTTTTTTTATTCTATTTTATTCTATTATTTTATTTTAAAATTTTTATTTATTTATTATTATTATTATTTAATTTTTAATTTATTATTATTATTTTTTATTATTATGGATCCTCGAACTTAGCCTCTGGAAAAAATTCCCTAGGACCTAGGACTTAGGACCCATGAGGGGATTAAAACATTTCCTAACCGTCAAGACACTTTACATCATGACTTTTACAATTTTACATCTCAAGGGGGAAAAACCCTTTGACATAGACCCTCGTAGACCACCCAGTTCTGCGACCAAACATAATCTAGCAGATTAACACACTAGGATTCTCCTAAGACTCTAATGACAAAATTCATTCCGGCTTTGGGGTCAGGTTGAAGGAAAACTATGCCAATCATGATTCGGTGAGACGAAAAACCTTCCGGAACGTAGATTATCACTAGAAAATTAGGTCCACCTAGGCAATTTACATACACGACTCAACTCTGCTAAGATTATTTACAATTCACACATGTAGATTGAGTTTACAACATAATATGATAAGGTCAACAATGACTGTCGAATGGCACGGACACGTTAATCAAGCGCTACCCTTTTGCGAAGAAAAGGGGTTTTACTGCTAAGGGTAATTGACACGTAGTGGTCAACATCTGGCTCCACTTGGGGACACGTTGATGCACTGTAGGAATGTGAGAATCCAGAATCTGCATCCATGCAACACACAACAAAATATAAGTAGTTTCCATCCAAAAAATCATCATATAACATTAAGCACATGAAAGATATAAGCTCTTCATTTATTAACTATCTAGAAAAGCAAATCTAATCCTAAAACAGAATTGAAAATGCTGAAAAAACAAGGAGTAAGGTTAGAAATACAGAGGATGCCCCATGGCATCAGATGTGTTCAATATAGTGTATACTGAGCATTTGCCTGCTTTCAGGCAAATCTGTCGGCTGCTTGCCAGATGTGCCATGTCCAATTCTGCATATGGTAGGATTTCTTCCTATCCGAAAGTCAAGCTGCTCGCGGCCGTCTGATGCATCAAATCTTCTTCTCGTTCTCTTTCTTTTGCGTTTTTTCTTTGTGGCAGGTTGTATCACTAATGACGTGGAACTTTCTGCTTCAAAGCTCTCAGATGAAGTATGTAAGATATGCGTGACATGTCTTTCTTCGTTTTGCATCTGCCCTTCAATTATCCATTTTTCAATGGAACAAAGGACTTCATAATAAGATGGAGCTTGTTGCAACAGATAAGGAGGCTCTTGATTTATTGACGTTCCCTGGTTTCTTTCATCCTCTGACCATTGTTGAAATTTCTGAACCTGTATTTTAATGGCATGTATCTAACTAGAGTGTGCAACCTTTATAGCACTGATTTCCCTGGCATGGTCTTCTTCCATGGTCAATAACTTTTTCTGAAAACATATATGATTAGCTTCTATATCTTTTATTACTTTATCGTCTTTTTCCTTTATGGTCATCAAGCAATGTTGTATAGAGTTCATCTCTTCCTTATGATTTGCTTTCATGGTAGCCAACTGATTATTATGGTTGAATGTCATGATAGTCATTTCTTCATCCATAGTTAATAACTTATTTTGCATAGAATTAATTTCCCTATCATGATTAGCTTTCATGGTCGTCATATTTTCCTCCAAGCCTGATAATTTGCTTTGCATAAAACTAATTTCTGTGTCATGATTAATCTTCATGGCCTCAATTTCCTTAGCATGTTGATTTTGCATGATCTCCATCTCCCTATTACGTTTTTCCAGGTGGGTGCATAAAGTTCTCACATCATTGGCATAATTAATTTGATTGATCTCCATATTTTTTACCAGCAACATTAATTCTTGTATAATTTGCTTTTGATCTTCCTTTCCATTGTCATTTGCCCCTGCTTTTCCACTATCATGAATTTGATCTGCAATGGTACAGGTGGATTGCATATTCTGATATGAAGAATTGTCTTGGAATCTTTCATCGATCGTTGGACCTTTTATAAGATGACTTTCATTCTGTTGCACAATTTTAGGGGCACAAGGCAAGCTATCTGGATAACCATATCTATCTCTAAAAGCATTGACAATGTCTTGTAAAGAAGTGAAAGAATCTTCAGGACAATTATTAAACCAATTCAAAGCATCACCCTCTAAAGAAAGGACAAAAAGATACATTTTAATCTTCATGATTATACTGAGGGGGTCTACAATATACGATCATTATACGAGTAAACAAGCCTAGATGTCTTTTAACAGCGACTGAATAACCACTTGAGAACAAAGGTAATTTAGAAATAGCCACTTCTGGAATATCATGGAGATCATCAGTAAAATGACATGGTTTAAACGAATAATCCATGATGAATAACGAGGGACCAAATGGATGATAGAAAGAGATCTCTGCTCAAGAAAATCAAGAGATGAAATAAGTGGAGTCGCCACTTGAACAATGAATCTAATTCTAGGATCCAAAAAACAAAAAACAAGCTGATATGGGAGAGGCTTCTTGTCTGGGAAAAATAGATAAAAAGAAATGGAGTCGCCACCAAAACAAGAAATGACGAAAGATAAGATCAAAATGATGCCCAAAAATATTGAATCTGCTAGCTCAAATGAGAGATGAGAAAAATGAAAGAATGATGAGAAATGAGAAGATGAATGTCAATTAAATGCCGAGAATAAAATGTCCCCGGGAACGGCGCCAAAAAATGTTGTCACACAGATCGTCACGACAACGCTCAGATCAGGGGCTGTCACTCTGATCCCCGACCTCTCGGTTTAAGCCTGTCTCCCGCGGCTAAGGGGGGTAGACCCTGTAGGAAAGTGGGTGACCAACTGTGAACTAGTTGGTTTGGGAGACACAAAAGGAAAGAAGCACTTAATTCATTTTATTAAATAAATAGACCAGTGCCTTATGGAGTTAATGTTTGAAAGATTATCTATCAAATGTTGCGGAAAGATGAACTCATCAACAATCATTAACCATCAGATAACTCAAGTAATGTAAGATATTCGATAAACGCACAATGCTTTAATAGTGATCTAGCGATTAAATCTCAATAACAATATTCCAGTGATTAAAAATTTCGAAAGATAAATGCTTTAAACAACCACGTAAGATGCTAGCCAGAGATTACATTCATGTAGTTAATCTTCAAAATGATCATTCATGCAAGCTAAAAAATGATAAACATTAATTCCACATCAAAATTTTTTGCCTCAGCAGAAAGATAAAACATAAGGAATTCTTGAACCAAGACTCAAACTCGTAAATTTTTTTCTTAAAAAAAATATTATTATTATATTATTTTAATATTTTTCAAAATAAAAAAAAAATTAAAGCCTAAATGAAACTTTCAATCAAAAAATCTAAATAAACTAAATTTAAAGAAACATTTTATGTCTTTTTATATTTTATATATTTTTTTATGATTTTTATTTTTATAATTTTAAAACAAAACTTAAAATTAAAATCTAAACTAAAACTAAAACAAAACTTGAATTAATTAAAATCTAATCTAAATCTAAAAAAAAAAAAACAAAAAACTTTTTTAATCCTTTTATGAAAATTTTCTATTTTTTTATGATTTTAATTTTTTTTTTTTTATATTTATTTATTATTATTATTTTTTTTAACTTTAAACTAACAAAAATAATATCCTATCTAATCTAAACTAATCTAAAACTATAGAAAAAAAAAACGAAATTTAAATTAAAATCTAAAGCTCTAACTAAAACTTAACAAAATTTTTCATGAGTTTTTTTTTTTTTTAATAAATCTAGAAATAATATGAACTTAAAACTAAATCAAAATAATATAATGCATGAAAATTGAAATAGTTCTAAACAAAATTTTAAACTTAAAGTCGAACACAACTAAAATAAAATTGAAAAACGAATTTTTGTTTTAATTTTTTTATAAAGCCAAAAACAAAAAAAAATTATAATCCTATCAAAAAATACGTTACCCTCACTTACGCATAGCAAAACAACAAAACCATTTGCGTGAGTTTTTATATTTGACGGCCAACAGGGACGATGAAGCCCGATCCACGTAGCACGCAGGGGTTTGCAAAGCTTGGAGAAAACTTGACGGCAGCAAGGAACCACGATTTTTTCTTTTTTGATTTAAATTTTGATAAACCTGGCCCGTAAAAATAAAACGTGATTTCTTATAGTGGGTTTGCAGGCTCCTTCGATGGCGGATGGAGAAACTCTCGAGTTTGCAGCTTCCAGCAACGTTTAATGGTGACACAATACGCAGATCTTGAAGAATTTATCAGCGCTCTTCAAAAAGAAATTTGAAACGTTACCCACGCAAAGCCTCAATAGCTTCTATGTTAATCAGGTGCAGGCCCACGATATTTGACAGTGTTTTTTTGTTTTGTTTTTTTTTTTTTTTTTTTTTTTTTTATGGCGGAAGGCGAGGTTTGCAGATAAATGTTGATGGAGGGAGCTGCGTTTTTTTATTTTTTGCAGCTATGGCAGCGAAGGATAGCTGGGGAATTTGAAAAACGATTTTGCAGTCTTTGGAAAAAATATTCCAAACCCTAGAAGTTGATATCAATGAAACTGATGTAAAATTTCTTCCAGAATTGAAATTGAAACCCTTGGACAACGAAACAGCATAGATAAACCTCTGAAATCTTCAGAAACCCTGCAACCTGGAATGGAAAATCACCCAAAAATAATATGTGCAAGGAAAAAATGAAACCCTACAAACCAGCTACGAATTTACAGATCTAAGGCTCTTTAACAACCAGATTTTTCAATAATCCCCGGTAATATTATCAAAAATTCCAGATTTACTGTGAAAAAACTTCAGAAATCTCTCATGCAATTCAGAAAAAAGAAACAAACTTCAATGATAAACCCAGGATCGAAACCGGCTGGGCTCTGCAAGAAAATGCTTGTGGGACTTGGCTGGTTCAGCCGAGAACTTCCCCAAACGCCCACTGATAAGGGTTTTCTGCACAACTCACTTCAAACATCAATAAAGAGGACAAAAAAAAATACTATATTCCAGATATAATGGAGATACCTGCCATTTTTTTTCAAAAATTCTAATACCATTCAAACCTTAGCAAGTGAACAAGATACCTGTGTTCAACAATACTCTGTAATAAGTTGTTACTAATGGCTGAAAATTAAAATATGTAGAAAATAAAATAACTCACAGCACTTCAAGAGAGTAACACCAGCAAGATTTCAACCCCAAAGTCTTTCTCTATTAGCACCAGAAAAAAGTTTACAAGAGAGTTTTTTCAATACAAGACTCACAGATTGAATGATCTTAAATGACCCCTAGCACCCTATTTAAAGGAAAAATTCCCAACGGCTAGTTCGAGTGATCCACATCAAAATGATCTTGACCGTCTATGAGGATCAAGATATCTCTTAATTTCATCCGTCGAATTTTTAATGCATTAAAATTTTGAAATTTTGCATTTATTTACTCAAAATATTATTATTTTATTATTTTTTAAGTTTTTTTATTCTATTTTTTTATTTTGTTTTATTGTTTAAATTTATTATTATTATTATTTTTTTATTTTTTATTTTTTTTAAATTTATTATTATTATTTTTTATTATTATGGATCCTCGAACTTAGCCTTTGGAAAAAATTCCCTAGGACCTAGGACTTAAGACCCATGAGGGGATTAAAACATTTCCTAACCCTCAAGACACTTTACATCATAACTTTTACAATTTTACATCTCAAGGGGGAAAAGCCCTTTGACATAGACCCTCATAGACCACCCAGTTTTGTGACCAAACATAATCTAGCAGATTAACGCACTAGGATTCTCCTAAGACTCTAATGACAAAATTCATTCCGGCTTTGGGGTCAGGTTGAAGGCAAACTCTGCCGATCATGGATCGGTGAGACGAAAAACCTTCCGGAACGTAGATTATCACTAGAAAATTAGGTCCACCTAGGCAATTTACATACATGACTCAACTCTCCTAAGATTATTTACAATTCACACATGCAGACTGGGTTTACAACATAATATGATAAGGTCGACAATGAGTGTCGAATGGCACGGACACGTCAATCAAGCGCTACCCTTTTGCGAAGAAAAGGGGGTGTACTGCTAAGGGTAGTTGACACGTAGTGGTCAACAGACCCAAAACAAAAGTGATGGATGGTGTGATAGACCATAGGTATGATAACCGTCAAGCAGATAACCCAACCCAAATAGTCACGGAGATGAAGTGAAAGTGTTTTGTTCAAGAGCGATCTGCTACCATAAAGTGGTTTACCCCTTTTTCCCATTTTCCCCGGTCATTGCTGACCAATACCTCTTTATTTTTTATCAAGCTTGAGGAGGATAACATATGCTTGTTGTATAATTCCACTCTTCGGGTGAATCCATCGCTATGTGATGTTTTAACGAGTCTAGCAAAGGTGAAACTCGGTCTCGTCTAGATGGACAAGTTTGTCGCTATTTGATGTTTTAATGAGTTTAACGACAAAGATAACTCAGTCATTTTCATGTTTAGAGAGTTTGAAAAGGGACAAAAAGAAAACTCCACAAGTTCTTTTTCATTGATTTGTCTCTCAAGCCCAAAAAAGCATATAACAATACGAGAGAGAACCTATTGACCATGCTCGGTAAATGTATTCCTTTTTCGTAAATAATCTATCTCATTCCGGAAAAGGGTTAAACTTATACTGAGTAGATGTCATTTCCAATCCATTAACGAGCTGAAAAGGACAAGCGCTCGACAATATTTTCATATTTCGGAGTCTAAAAAGAGATTAAAGAGGACTCCACTTTGAGGAACGAGTGGTGTCTAGGGTAGCAACTGGTTCCGGTGATGTTGGAACTTCTCAAAACAGGTTGATTTCTGTGAAGAGGCTAGCTAATAAGACCACTCATTGCATCTGCTCCTCAAAAAGGGTAAAACAACCAAATGAAAGTGTATGATCGGCCAGGTAGATAGTGACGATGGAAGGAGAAAAACCAAGGCTCATCTGGCGAAAGAGGCTGATAGAATGGCAATCACAAGGGTTAAAATGGAGATGGGTTCATTTTTACACAAGCTTGAACCAGAAGGAACTATGCTTGGATTCAGTTTCATGTTTACACAAGCTTGAAACGACAAACTCTGCTTGGATTCAATTTCATTTTTACACAAGCTTGAAACAAAGAACTATGCTTGAGATTGGTTTACATGCCCCCAACATGATGAAAAGGAGAGTCTCTTGTAACCGGATGGAGTTGTTGCGGTGAAGCAGGATAGTTATCCAACACCTTCCTGGCTTTGTCCAGATAGGGATAAAGGTGAATGGGGTGATTCCCTTCACATAACCTACAGGGAAACTTAAATTTACCACTAGGTGCATGCCCCCCGAGTTTCATTACATTCACCTAAGTAGACTACTCATGGCTATCAGGTGGATGGAATGAAGGTTCTTTTATGAGATCAAGTGAAAGACTCGACTGGGATTTTACAAGATCTAATCAAATACTCGACTTGGAACTTTGCTCCAGGGGACCTTGTTTCATTTGGAACTTTGCTCCAGCGAACCTTGTTTCATTAGATATCATTTTGGGATTCAAATGGAACCTTGTTTCATTTGGAACTTTTCTCCAGTGAACCTTGTTTCATTTTTTAATGAGTTTGACACAAGACAAGGAACTATGCTCATATTCCTTGTTTCATTTTTTAACGAGCTTGACACAAGACAAGGAACTCTGTTTGTATTCCTTGTTTCATTTTTTAACGAGGTTGACACAAGACAAGGAACTATCCTCATATTTCTTGTTTCATTTTTTTACGAGCTTGACACAAGACAAGGAACTATGCTCACCCATTGTTTCATTTTTTAACGAGGTTCACACAAGACCAAGAACTATCCTCATATTCCTTGTTTCATTTTTTATGAGCTTGACACAAGAGAAGGAACTATGCTCACCCGTTGTTTCATTTTTTAACGAGGTTGACACAGGACCAAGAACTATCCTCATATATCTATTTCATTTTTTAATGAGGTTGACACAATGAAAGAACTATCCTCATATTCCTTGTTTCATTTTTTAATGAGCTTGACACAAGACAAGGAACTATCCTCGTATTCCTTGTTTCATTTTTTAATGAGGTTGACACAAGATAAGGAACTATCCTCATATTCCTTGATCATGACCCATACGAGGTCATGAATTCTAAGAGGTTCTCATCTGATGGGAAAACAATGCTTTGGAAGGGATCCATATCAAAGAAACCGAGATCTGTTTCCAATGCTCTCAGTACATAATGTACAACATCACGGAATTGATCGTTAGTTGATGTAGGCATGGAATAGGTTGCCACATAATTGACCCATGGTGGGGAGGATACCATTGGTACAAAAGGACCATTTAGGGAAGATGGTTGACTAGAAGCCATATTTGGATCGGGAAATGAAAGCTAGTCAATGGTGACAATTCTGCCTTCATGCGGGAAACACATCACTTGAAAGAGTGTTGAAACAATAACTCCCATGTCCTAAACATAGTCGCGCTTAAGAAGTAAATTGTAATCTAAAGGGCCTGTTAGCTCTGCTACATAATTCGGTATTTGATGGGTCAAAGACACAGTGGCCGTGTGTTTTTTGCAAAAAGGGGAGCTTGCAGCAGTTGGTTTCATCTTCCCCTTCATTCTCCCTTAAACCCCTTCATCTCTGTTTTTCTTCTACAACGATGCGTAATCCTTTTTCCATCAAGTCCCTCAGCGCTAAAGTCTAAACCCATACGACCATTTTCACGTGGTTGTGCGCCTTTACCGCCCTTTCCCGTCACATCCACGTAAATCCATGCGTGTTAAGCCTGTGCCATCCGATCAAACCCCGCCGTGATCGGACGGCATTCACAGCTCCCGCCCCCGTAACCTGCACGCTTGTTAGCCAGCGGGGAAAGTTGTTTCCCGCGAGTCACATCCGCCACATGTCGTCACTTGAATGGAATTGCGCCCCCTGCGTATGTTTACCGCCCTCCTCCATAAGTGGTGCGGGGAAACCACTTATCACCGTCCCCTCTCGTTAGTCCTTGTGCATATCCGCCACCCGGTTGCCATTGGATCTACCCGCTTGGGATCCAACGACTCACAATTGTTTGTTCATGTTTTCTCCCGATAGCTCCTGTAAACTGATCTCCGCCATCCATCTGCAGGATCTGACGGCTCGCAATCGTTTTGCCTCCACTTCCGCCCGATACTCCGTACTATCTTTGCCGTCTATCTCCATGATCCAATGGCTGATATCTGTTCTCTACCCACTCGTACATCCACCATGTAGTCAACACACTTTGTTCATACCGTGCTTCCAAAGGATAATGGCAGCCATCTACCAAGTACCCTGCGCAGTTATTCTTCAACAACTCCATTCAAGAGCATTATACATCCGAAGGATGAGAAGGACAACCTCGAGCAGATAAACACATTTACCAGTTATGGAACTCTTTCCATATGGCATTCCACCTATTTGAAAAGGACAACAAAGTACCAGAGAAGGTCAAAATTCATTTAGGAAAGCAGCAGATTGTATCAGAGACCCATAACAGACAGTTAATGTGGTTGGTGGTCCATTATGACCCCTCCACGCATAGGATAGCAGATATTTTTGTAATCAACCTCTATATATACTTAGAAACAAGACGTGATGAAGGTTGATGGTTGTTGTATTGATGTAAGGTTCAACTTCTGGAGATTGTAACTACTGTGACACCTACAACATCTGGTCTTCATTTTCAGCTAATACAAGCTTTTTTTGCTGTTAATTGCTCACTCTCCACTTCTTCTCTGTTCTAGGTTGTGCCTGTTATGCATTTTTCATGTGCTCTTGATATTTATCATTTGAGGGGCTGTCATCCCACCTCTGTGTTAGAATCTAGTATGTATCATTGAACGTGTTATGCAGGATTCTGTTATTTTAGTGCCAGAGAGTTGTCATCCTGTCTGTGCACTATAAAATAGATTTGCAGACCTTTTTACTGGTTGCAGCCGGCCATCACATGGTCTTGTGCATCTGCTGGTGTGGTCAGTATTCTCCATCTTCACCTACTCCTTAAACTGTGAGTAATTGGTGGTCTAAAGCCTTGTAGTCTGGGGGTGTTCACCCATATCTGGGGTTAAGCATAGTAGAAGTGGTTATCTGGCTTGAATATGTATCATTCCTTCCATTCATCCATTTCCAACATTTTGTTGAGTTTGTAATGTTCCCGAGCATCTCTGAGATACAACCTAGGAGAGTTTCTTGGGGTGATAACATTAATTGGCGTCGTTGCCGGGGAGAGGAGATTGAAGCTCAGCTTCCCTGGGAGACGACAAAGTTCCAGACTTTGATGATAGACAAAGTCTGGGCACATTTCTTGTTGTAATCATCTATCTGGCGACTCCACTAGAGGAAGACCAACCTTTGGCGACTCCACGTTGAAGTTCTGGCTCAGTTTGTGAGACATACTCGAAGAAATCCTCAGAAATCACCAGTTGTTCCAGTGCCTGACCCTGAGAAGATTATTAAGCCGAAGAAAACATCACAGAAAGGAGCATCAGGATCAGGTAAGCCTAAAAAATCTTATGTATCTCTATAAGAGGAGGCTATAGTTGAGAATGTATCATTTGAAGATATAGACCCTAGTGTTCCTAGTGAGAAATTTCCTACAGAGGTTCATACAGCTCCTTGTTTGTGTAGTTCCCATTTGAATCTTAGTCCAAAGAAAGCATTCCATACAGTCTAGAACATCTCGTTGTCTCTGTCATCTCTGTCATCCATTGCATTTCTCATACCACTCAATATACCAGTATTCTTCCACATACCCCAGTCATGGCAGGCCAACAAGCTCCCGTGAAGATAGAAAGAATTGTTGTTGCTAGATGGACCTTTGGTTTTGCCTGTTCCTCTGAATTCCATGCCTGTGGGAGAATACCAAAAGTATATGCCAAAGTTCACTGGTACAGAGGGGGTAACTGCTGAAGAACACCTTGAGGCTTTTTATAGTTATGCTGATAACTTAGATATTAGTGAAAATGATGTGTGGATGAGAGTTTTTGTCCAAAGCCTTGATGGAGAGGCCAGAAAATGGTTCAGAGAATTGGCCCCTAGATCTATTGTTGATATTGAAGCTTTAGATGATGCATTTTTGAAGCACTAGGGAGATAAAAAGGACTTGTTGTATTACCATACTGAGTTTGGAAACTTGAAGAGGGAAAATGGGGAATCGTTGCTAGATTTTGATAAAAGATTCAATAAGATGTATAGTAAAATACCAGTTGAGGTAAAGCCAACCCCTACCTCTGCCAAACTCACCTTTGCCAATGCTTTTAACTCTGATTTATGCCTTTTATTAGGAGAAAGAAGATGTGCTACTCTAGCTGATATGCAAGATGCAGCTCTAGAAGTAGAATCAAATATTATGGCTGCAGAAAAGCTCAAAAGTCATACTGACAAAAGAAGGCAGAGAGGCGAGGCTTCTTCTTCCTCTGCCTCATCTTCAGAGCCTAAACTAGATAAGATGACCAAAATGATGCTGCTGAAATATCTAAGCTGAAGGTTGAGCATAACTCAGGGAAGACAAGGTAGTGGAACACATTTGCTTCTAAAAACCCAAATCCATTAAAAAAAGCAAATGCAAATGCAAATTATGTTTAATATATTATTCTTAGTAAAATAGGGAACTGAACTAGTAATTTCACATGAAAAATATTTTAACAAAACACCAAATCATCATCTATCCAAAACTTGGTGAATACTATATATTAAATATTTTATTATAAAATATATATTAATAATTTATTTTTTATGTAATTATACTTAATACTCTAAACCATAATTAATATTATTAATACAAAACAAAGTTTTAAAGTAAACCTACAAATTTTATCCCTTTATAACCCAACTACTTCACTTGCTTACTTCATTCTCCATCCATCCACTTTCCTAAATCAACTCCAACCAGTAATGCTAAAATACCTCAAAACTCACGTTTCCCAACCGTGCATTTAACTTTTTAACAAAGGGAATTCTGGTTTAGATCCATATGCTTCGACCTAAATTAATTTGTGAACAATTTCAACATAAATAAATTCATTTTAACATGAAGAAACGCAAAACGTTAATTTTTTTTTAACTATTATTTTTTCATATTTTATATATATAATTTCTTTTTTCCCGCAAATAAAGGGCTCACCTAATTCATCCGTTTAATTTTTTTTTGTTTTTGAGAATATTAAGATAAAGCAACGGTAATATAAATTTATACGCGACCTGCCCGCGGCTGCCACGTGGATCAGTCGTTTTAAATTTATAGCGCCCGCGGCTGCCAACGGTAATATAAATTTAATGGACGGAATCACCGCGTCCATTAACCGGAAGGCAACCGGTATAGAGACGTTTCGTCAATTCACGGCGACGTTACGGGCGGCATTCGTATTTCACATAAAAGGTGAGGGCAACCAATAAATCCTATGTTATTGGGCTATTAATGCATAAGATTTACTGGTGGCCAGTACCTTATGTTTGGTGTATGGTCTTCTTAATATGCATACTCATACATGGCCATCGTCTTTTCGACAACGTTTACGGTTTCAACTTCAGCGGCTGGATAAATCGCTCTCACCCACACAGCGTCATAGTTCGTACCTCTATCACATTAGTTAGTTAATGCAGTTTTAATCTCAATGCCATTGTTTACCATTTCAAACCTCCCCGTTCACTATTTCAAATTGGCAATGGCACCCAATTTTTTTGAAATTAATTTATTTAGATTTCAAACTAGCGCGCAAATATTTTGTTATCCCTCCTCTGGTATCCGCTCATATAGCAGCCTGGCCTAGGAGCTGAGCCAGTCCATGCCCAGAAGTTTTATCAGGCACTCCCCCAACGGAATTTTCTGCGTCTTGCTGAAATAGTCTACATCATCTGGTTGGTGGATTAACTCCTGTTCATTTTCTCTCTCTTTCTCATGATGTTGTTTATGTTTGAGATAATTTGGTGGAGAAAAGTAATCGAAACGAACGAAATACAAAGACACTCTTTACCAGGCCAGAGTTTGTAGACCCAGAGGTTGAATGGCGAATATGACATCTCAGACTACTTGCTCGGACGCACATCTTCTCCTCCGAGAGTGACTGATTTCATGGGTTCTGTGGAGATCAAGACGATCGAAGACAGTCGCTGCCGAGGACTCTACACCACCCAAGAAATAAGGACTGGGTAGCTCTTGTTGGTAAGCAACACCGTGGCAGTTGCTTATAAGAGCGTTTCTATGGCCATGTTTCAAATGGACAACAAGCGTAAAATGAACATCGCATCTCAGTGAGATCTGGTGACTGTGGTAGTCTATGCTCCCAGGAAATCGAAGAGATTACTTCGTCAACTTTATACTTTATTCTATTCTTCTACGGCCAACAACCTTTAGGTTTCTGCCATAGATCTATTTAAGACGGACAATCAAATCCTCGTTGTCCAAGAAGTAAAAAATGAAATTTTCCAAGTGGATGTTAACTGTATTTGGGAAATTGTAAAACTGAACTCATTGGATGAAGGCGTAGAGACTTTTGTTTCAAAATCCAAAACAACGGAAGCCGAACTTGGTCTCCGAGAACTGAAATATACCAGACTCTGGCTGTTCTTGTCCCTCATTAATGGTTCCTGCCTGTGGAACTTGAGCTAGCTGGTAGTCGGAAATGCCACGTTTATAGATGTTTCCAAGGCCATCGGGAGAGAAGAGATCACTGTTCCTTACTTCGATACCTCGTTCCCTTGTTGCAGCACCAAGCCAAGTGAAAGAACTGGGGTTTTAAGGGCAAGTGTAAGAGATGCATTCCGGAGCACTCTTTAAGGAAATCTTTGGACCCTATAGTTACGGTAAGGGTTGAACAATTGTATGACAGAAAATGAATTGATTGTTGGAAGGTCTCATCACCATATAGATCTTCTGGAACAGGCAAAATTTGTGAAGCCTTTCTCAAAAGAAGAGATCATCTAAATTTCCATGTTTTGAAAACGGAAGAAGAGAAGCTCTGGATTCGTGCATCATTTTTGTTTGCATACCTCCTATCCACAATGTTGAGAGGCTTAGTTCCTTCCATTGACAAACTTGTGGAGGCTATTCATAGCATCGTGGCTGACAACGTATTAAATATGGCCATGGCAGCAGGGAAGTTAAAGAATTTTCGGCATTGGATGGTGGATGAAAATGAAGGAATTAATGCACGACTTGCATCAGACCAGGCAAGGGAGGCATGCATCATTGTGTTTGGCAGACAAAGTGAATATTTTCTCAATGCGCTCATCCTTATGCATTCAAACGGACTCCATCGTTATGGAACCATCACAAATTTCTCAATAAATGAATGTTTCAAGAGAACTCCAAAACTTCCTTGGAAAGTTTAATTATTGTGGGTTGAGTTATTTGACGATGGATTTAAAGTACAATAAATCAAAACAATGCATAGATTCTCAATGATTTGTATAAATAGTTTAAGTCAAATTCTCTTGATACTAATTTGAAAGATAGTTTATTTGGTTACTAATTGAGAGTCAACAAAAAACTAGACTTAATAAATAAAAAAATTCACAGTTAGTTGTTAATTTTTTTTGCCATGAAGATCTCTAATCCAGATTAAACGAATTTTGCTTTAAAAATGACATCTCATTAACAAACACCCATCGAACAACATAAGTATATTCATGATAACTCGCAATCTCAACTTTTTATATCATAGAGTTAATAAGCAATTTCATCTTTTTGGCCTTTAACTTCACTTCATATTGTAATAAGCATGTCTTTTGGATTAATCACATCAATGTTATTTGGTGACATTTCGAACTAACTAATGTGGTTTACTTCATATTCCTTGGAATTTCTCAAAACCAATTATGATCTTATAGTTATAAATATTATTGATGGGAATTTATTAGTTTACATGCTAATTTTAGATTAAATTTTAATAGTTTAAAAATGCAGATAAGAAAAGAAAGATATTTATTAGGCCGATAGGCCTTCCTTTGAAAGGGACCTTCATCGTCCTTTTCTCTGTGAGGTTAACACTTGGCGTCCTTCAATGAAGAGAGTACGCTTGACATCTGTGCACAGTTTTTTAGGCCACCTTATGCTCTCTACTGACATCTGTGCACATTTCGTCATGGTCTTGCTCATTCAATTTCTCGTCATGGCCTTCATCCTTCAGTTACAGGCGGAACATGGCCTTCATTTCTGTTATGGGCCGAGGGTTGTTATGGGCGGAGAGCTCGAGAACCATGGTCTTCATTGTTATCCTTTATCAGGTGTACATGCAGGTTATTAAGCTTCGGGCAGTTCACTGTTAAAGCCTCCACACCGCTATACACATTCAAAACTGTAATGTTGGAAGCCGATATGGCAGGCTGCTGCAGGCCAACGCAGTTTTCTAAACTGAGATTTCGAAGAAGAGGGCAATGTGAAATAAAGTGGGCTAAGGAGTGGTCTGTCAATTCCACATAGTTGAAGTTGCAAGTGGTGATATGGTTGAATCCAGAGAAATGGGCTGGAAGATGGGAGAGAATGTAGTTGTAGAGTGTGAGTGTAATGAGACGAGTACAGGAAAAAAGGGCAGGAGGTGGGATTTCCCTCTCTGGGGAATCACAGAGAGTGAGGTGAACATTTCTCCATGCTGCGCACCGCACCCATTTGTACACACTGTCGCGAGTAAACCGCCACTGGCTATCAACGCATACGCGCGCGGAATCTAAGAGTTGATTTATTCTTTTCCCTATATTTTTGCACTAGATGTGTCCTCTTTACAAAATTGATGTACCTTCCAATCCTGCATTTTGTGAACTTTGGAATGCCATAAGAATGCTATTGGTGTTCCGGTCTGGAATATATATATTTTGAAGGGGCAGTTCCCATGATCCTAGATAATTTGAGGACACTGGGTTGTATATCATGCTGGGAGCTTGGGGACTGGTGGGTAAATGCCTAAACGAGCGTTACTCTAACTTGCACTCCACATCTTATTCACTTCCGTGATTTCTGTTTGGATGTTGTATTATGATATTTAAATTTCATATTTTTGATATCGTGATTGCCAGTCGGATATTTAATTCTCCTTCAATGTTTCATCATTCATGTTTTTTGGTGAATACCATATATATAAATATTATTGGTATCCCCTGAATTTTGGAGGTGTGCATTCCATTTTTTGAATATTTGCTCTCCTTACCCGCTTTTTCCTCTGTTCCTGAAGCCAATGCAACGTAGATTATTAGTGCTGCAAACGTTATGTGATATCTCTTTTCCAGATGGGCTCTGAGAGTGCCTTGGGAATCATACACGGTTTTGTATTTATTGTATTCAATATAATTGTGTTTTGTTTTGATGCCTCCGAGATAATTTTTCTGTACGATATAAACAGGCAGAAAATGTTATTAAATTATTGAACCTGACGTAGCCTGATTCATTTTCTTTCTTAGCAGAGTAGTCTTCTGACTTGTTTCGCGACTTAAGTGGAGTTGAGCTACCGAGGCTGCAAAGTAGAGCATTGGTGTTTTGGACTTGAATGGATACAAGTGACATGGTGTTTTTGTTAGTTTCGGAAAAGTTATGTATTCATATCATCTGTACTTTATGTATCCTTTATGGATTCTGTTCTCAGCATGTATCCATAATAGTTGTAATAAGAACTTCGGCGTAAATCAAAGGTCTTTCTACATGTGATTTACGCCCAAGTTCTTATTACAACTTCTCAATATTGTCAACTAACATCTCCCATGCCACATCTTATGTATAAAGCATGGCCAGCTAATTAATTCTATGTTTTTAATTTGATTTGGTTGTGTTGCTGGTTTTTTTTTTAAGTAAGATGTTTAGGAAAAGTAGGGTTTCTTTTCTTTTTTTTATTTAATTTTATTTAACATGTCTCTAAAATAGATTATATACGTTTATTAAAAAAAATTATTTAAATTTAAAATATTGTTAAATGATTAATATTAATATTTTCTTTTTTTATTTATTTATAAATATTAATATAAAAAATTAATTTGATATATCCAATGAAATAGTTTAATATTTAATTATAACTAAACTTTCCATTTTTAGCCGTTCTTTTCCTTCTGCTGAAATTTTTTAAGTGTTGTTTTCAATGTTTGATTTATTATTAAAAAATAATTTTAATTTGGGTGAAAAAAATGTGTTCCTATTATCTTAAAATTTCCACTGCTTAATCATAAATGCTAATTTTTAATTTTAGTGGTTTCAAATTTATTTAAATCAATTAGAATTTTTTACTTATTTTCTTGTAACATATAAATATAATTTTTTATTGGGTTATACATATCTATTCCCAAATCATTTTGATTAGTTGGGATTTAATTTGGGAAATTTATTGATTTGATTTATTTTAGATGATTGATTGGATTTTATTATATAAATAATTGAGAGAAACGAAGAATAATAATTTGTATAATTTTGATTAAAGTTTTATTTTATTTTGGGCAATTTATTGATTAGGTTTAATTTGAATGATTGAATTATTATAACATTTATTATTTTAAACCAAAATACAATTTTTTCAATTTAACATTTCTATCGGCCTCTCTTTGCACCTTTTGGGGCAATTGCTAGTTTATAACTAAGAGTAAAAAAAATATCATTAATCGGTTCTTTCTTATTTTTCACATTTATTATTTTTCTTAATGATTTTAGATTAAATTTTCTTCTTTTAATAATGTAAATAAAAATATGGAAATATATTTATATATCAGCAAAGGAAGATATTTATATTTAAGAGTGAAAGAAATAAAAATGAAATGTATATAATTTAGATTTGATAGTTTAACTGTTGTATGTTGAGTTCTTTGACAATGGATTTAAAGGACAATCAATCAAAACACTGCATAGATTCTGATTTGAAAGATAGTCCATTTGGTTATTAGTTGAGAGTCACCAAAAAATCTAGATTTACCTAATATCTTTTCTTTTTTCTTTCAGTACTTCTAGTAATGACCAAAGATAGTTCCTCTGCCATGAATATCTTTTATATGGATTAAACGAATTTTGCTTAAAAATTGCATATTCTTAACAAACACCATCCAAGTACACCCACTAGCAACATAATCTATATTTAGGATCTCGCAATGTGGACTTTTGGACTTTTTGTATCTTAGAGTTAATAAGCAATTTGAGAGTTTTGGCATTAACTTCACTTCATATTCATATTCTTTGGTTTTTTTGCAAAATGAATTATTATCTTATAAATATTATTGATGAGATTCTTTTTTATTTTTGGAATTTATTATTTTACATAGTAATTTTAGATTAAATTTTAATTTTTTAATAATGTAAATAAAAATGTGAAAAAAGAAAGAGAAAGAAATATATTTATAATTAAAGTAAAAAATAAATATCATTAATTAAATTCTTTCATATTTTTTTAGATTTATTATTTTACTTAGTGATTTTAGATTAAATTCTCATATTTTAATAATGAAAATAAGAATGTGGAAATATATTTATATATCAGGAAAGGAATATATAAATGAAATGTATATATCTTAGTTTTGAAGTTTGGGGTCAAACAGGACTCTATTATTGTATTTGACGATTCCATTTAAATCTGAAAGATCGTAAATGACATTTAGCCCAAACGAAATTGTAGTTTCTACGATGTATTTGGATAAACTATCAAATTTTGTTAAAAACATATACTATTATAGTTTTATAAATTAAATGATTGATAAGTATTAATAAACACCAATCCATAATAAGTATTTAAAGATTTTATAATACATCTCATGGTATAAATTCATTTTAACTAAAGATCTAGTAAGTAGGCTAGAAGGAGCAAATCTCATGAGGCTCAAACTTCTTTTAGGGTACCCAATTTAAACATGCATTTCCAATAAATCTTTGTTGGACTTCACACTACATTGTAATATCAACCCAACATTGATGTTTTATAATACTTTTAATTAAAATTAATCAAATATGTATTTTCATTTTTGTTTTTCCTATATTTTTTTCATTTAGAGAATATTTTATTTTTATTTTACAAGGAACACGTGTCAACTTGTTGAGCACTAAGGGAATTATACCGTTGTTCTTGGTGCAAAAATCGTAAAAATAATTAAATTATTTTTATTATTATTATTAACCATAAAAGGAATTAACATATAACTTAAATATGTATGCATTTAAATAAACATGTAACAAAAATTCTCAAGGATTAAAGGTCACTTTATCATGAAGATTTTTAATTTGTAAATATATTTTGTTAGAATACTATGGACCAATACCATGGTTCATCAATATCATATCCCAAAAACCATAACTCATTTCATGACACTTGTCCAAATGACATTTTTATTTAATTAATCAATTCAATTAAAATGACAAAAATGGAATAACTACTTTGAAGATCAATTTCAACTTTTGATTTGTGAATATCATTAAGAATATTCTAAAATGTTTCATGGAGGTTAAATAATTATCATTTACCTAGCAATTATTGATAATTAAAATGAAATTATGGAATCCCTATTCCAAAATAAACAAGTCTACTAATATAATTCATAAACCAACCCATAAAAGAAAAATTTGTAATAACTTTTAAAATAAAATATCATTTGAGGTATGTAGGTTAAAACGTAGAAAATGAATTCTTAAAAAACTAAAAGTTAAGTGTTTCAACTTATAATTAGATTTTAGGAGCTCTTTTTATTGAAATAATTGATGAGTTTTGCAATTTTTTAATATTTACCATGTTAATATTTTTAGCTAGTGAGCTATCTCAGGATTTTGACAAAGAACACTAACTTCATTTAACAAATAATTAAGTTATGCCTTTATTCAGTAAATAATTTATTATATAAAAGAAGAACAATAGGAGTGGAGGCCTAGTAGGTGGCTTCTACTCCAACAACGACCTCTGATGGCACCCGCTAACTTGATCTGATAGGTCTTAGTACTGCCACTTGCTTCCATGTTTCAATGTAAGCCCCTACTTGACATACATCCACGTTTTGGTTTTCGTTTTGAGGGAAGAATGGGTTAAGTCTAACCCTCCTAATCAATGAAGAATTCACTAGAGCTAAACACATTGTATGATTAACAGACAAAGTTTAAGCTCCCCCGTAATGACCACACAATACAGGAATCAGTGTTACATGCATGTTATGGTAATATTTTTACTATGGAAGAAACACTAGTCGATTACTCGGAGGACCCACTAGAGGGTAAAACCATTTTCACCTCACCGAAAACCAATCCTCGAGGTGAGCAACAACTCCCCTTATGGCTAGGAAACAATGGATTCATTGATGGCACACTTTCCTCTCTAAGGTAGCATTTTGGATGGTCATTTTGTGACAAGAACAAACTCAGAAGACCTCATTGAGGATGTTGTTGGACCGGTTCTTCCCTCGGGAACCTCAAACCTTGAAAGTGGCTAGTTCATAGTTCCCTTCCATGACTCCCCTTATGGTAACACTAGATATACCTCCTTCTCTTCTTTGTATGAAGGTGCAACTCCTTTCCAGAATTTTTCATGGTCAAAGAGTTTTTTCTTTGAAAATCATGTTCTAGTGGCTCCTAATATCCTCTGTCCTGTAGATCACCCCTTGATCTGGCTCTTTTCAGAAGATACACTGCTTGTGAGTGTTTTTGCTCAACCATCCCTATATCCTCTCTTCATCAACTCTAGAAATATCCCTTTAATAATTTCTTAAAATCACTCAAGTTCATTAGTCATTAGCAAAATTTGATGCATAACATAACAAGTGACCAACATATTTATCTTATCACCAACAAACCTACCGATGATCAATGAAATTTGATGAGTAGCATAATGTGATACTCGAAATATTTCACTAGCCACTGACAAGCCTATCAACATTAGGAAAAATTCAATGGGAAACATAGTGTGCAACCTAACATATTTCATCGATTTTTGACACCCTTATCAATAATTGGACAAATTTGATGAGTAGCAAAATATGTAACCCAAAATATTTCATTGACCTCCAACTGGCCTATCAGTGCTTAATGGAATTTGTTGGGTAGCATAATGTGTGACACAATGCATTTAATCGATCACCAATAAGCCTAACAATGTAGGTATCAGAGTGTTTCTCCATGTTGACTTCTCAACACATCCTCTTAAAATTCACTACAAAGAAATTTTAGGATACCACTTTGTTTTCTCAACTTCAACTTACTGTCCCATTTATGTTTTCTATGTAATCATCTTGTTGAAAATTTTGATGAATAATGTTTTATATTGTTGAGATTCATATGAAAAATATCCAAGAAATTTTGGAAAAACACAATCAACTTTAATAATTGCTTAAAATAACCCAATTGGATATTAGAAAAACTTGATGCATAACATAACACGTGACCAACATATTTGTCTTATCACCAACAAACCTATCGATGACCAATAAATTTGATGAGTAGCAAAATGTGCCACCTGAAATTTTTCACCAACCACTAACAAGCCCATTAACATTAGTAAAAATTCAATGGGAAACATAATGTGCAACCTAACATATTTCACCTATTTTTGAAACCCCTCTCAATGATTAGAGAAATTTGATGACTAGCAAAATGTGTCACCCAAAATATTGCATTGACCTCCAACAACCCAATCAGTGTTGAACAAGATTTGATGGGTAACAAAATGTGTGACACAATGCATTTCATCGATAATCAATAAGCTTATCAGTGACAATGAAATATCTTTGGTTGGACATGATGTAACTCAAAAGAATTCATCAATGGCCAACAAATCCCATAAGTGTCTAGAAAATTGTGTTACCTAGAGGATTTCATTGATACCATAGAGTTTATCCATCACCAAAAGGTCGTCAACATTCAATGACTTAATGGACATTAGTGAAATCCTAATGTTGATTTTCGATGTTAACCAAATCACTCAATAGGGCACTAATAATATTTCTCAACCATCCATTTAAAAGATGAAGTTTGATTCGAGTGAGTCCATCTTGTCATAAATTAGGCCTAATGACATCAAACCATGTAATTCCATGTCACCGTTGACACAATCAACAAATATTTAACTTGAAAATGTTATTTGTGATGGTCGAAAATCAATAATTGATGGAATTTACCTAGTAAAACATCAATGTAACCATAAGGAAAACATCAAAACTCGAAATACATAACACTAATTAACAATCCATGATGTCATCCACTAATGGGTAATCATTGACAAATGCATCCAAAATCCTTTTGGAATCACCAAATGGCAGTTTCATGTGCTTAGAACATCAAACCAGCCATCAATGTTGATTCGAGCATACACTACTACATTAGGACTAGACAATTCAGGAATTTTGTCATAAATAACATAGATTGGGCGCCCAGTTGGATTTAAATTCACCTAGAATCTTGTAATGCTTCATTCCATAAAAAGAATTCAAACAAAAGTCAAACCTAGTTGGATTTAAATTCACCTAGAATCTTGTAGTGTTTCATTCCATAAAAAAATTTCAAACAAAAGTGAAATAATGAAGCAACTATTGTTTCAATACATGGTGATATCACTTAATTATATTTGATTATTGTTTTATAATTAAGTGATTTGAGATGCAACCTTCATATTTTACATTAGGTGAAATCATCCTTAGTTTAGAGTTATTCATGGTAATTTCCAAACATTTCCCATCCTTTTTCTTTTTCTATATAAAAAATTGGATTTTTTTTTTTTGCATGTAGAGTCAAACAAAGAAATGCTACAAAAGGGATTTGTAGTGTGGAAATATCCATATAATCCAAATATGAAGGCTAAGGAAGTAGTCATAACATCTATCCCTATGACGATACATGAGGAAGAATATAAATTAGGAAGATGATCAGATGTTATTTCATTGTCGAAGAGAAATTTCTATATAAGGATCCTTTGATTTGGGGATAGAAAAGAAAGAATATGATTGTCGATGATGATTCTATCCTAGAAATACATGTATACTATGTCCAAGAACTAATAACACACATACTTCACACCATATAGTTAACAATACCAATGAAAGGTAGATTATTTTGTTTTCAATTTTATCAAGAAATCAACTTTACATTTGGTAATGGGAAGGGCATTGACATTTCCAACGATAGAATTGATCAAATAGGTTACCAATCACACCAAGCTCAAAAGTGGTATGATCATTAGTGAAAAGGGAGAATGCATGGACAACTTCCTACCTCAAGATGTAAGAAAGTACTGTGAGTTTGCTCATTTCAATCTTTCATTCTCTCTTTGGGTGTAACCACAAGTTCAATCAGTCAAGGTGTCCCATGGGTCTAGGGAAGCCTCATTGGAATTGAACCTTTCCCAATGGTGAAAAACTCATATCTTTAAACCATTAGAGTCTTCTAAAATTTTCCCCTTATATAGCACATTTTGAGAAGGAGTTGTTATCATTAGGACAACCTGGAGAGTTTCAACATTCTCCTAACTTACAAGGCATTAAGTATGCACATGGTACAAACATGCTATCAAAAAAGGAGAAATACAAAGCTTAGTTAGTAGCAAAGGGTTATTCCCAGTTACAAGGAATTATTTTTGTTGATATTTTTTCTCTTGTTCCTAAGTTTACTTCTATTATATTTCTTATATCTATTGTACTGCTTTTGATCTTGAAGTAGAACAAATGGATGTGAACATAACATTCCTTTTTGGGAATCTAGAAGAAGAAAACTACATGAAGCAACTAGAAGGATTTGTTGTGAAAGGAAAGAAAGAGTTGATATGCATGCTAAAAAATTCCTTGTATGAGTTAAAGCAATCACCAATGATGTTGTATCAAGAATTTGATACTTATATATTGGGACTTGAAACATCCCCAATTCACCCAACTAGGGTGATGCAACCGACACCGACACCATTACCATAATCATAAAATATACATATACATAACATGGCATAATAACATGAAATAAAAACCATAAAAGATAAACCATGGGAATGCATAAAATAAGTTTCAAATACTTATATGTTAAAATATGTCGATCAAACTATGGAATTTGGGATAACATTATTTTTAGCAAACATCAATACAAGGTCATGGTTGGGCTTCACTATCAAAATATACAACTATGATCTGGCAAAGTTTCCTTGGGCGGGAAAAAAAAGAGCTTGAGCTCCTCACAAGAATTTTTAAAAGACACAACCCCCATCATATAGTTAAATAGCATTGCAAGTATATGAAACTCTTACATCCATATGAACATTAGTCCCTCCCTAAGAACTCATGTTCCAAGACATGCTCACATATGAAGAGTTATGGAACAAAATGCAACAGAGAGAATATTATGACTTGCTTCCTATCCACTACCCCAAAATAAGGAAAAGGGAAAAACAAAGAAAGCAATTCCCTTCAAAAGTAGAGGCCCTTTGAGAGGCCATAAATTAAGAGAAAAGGCTTAAAGCCAAGGTCCTTGAAAGGAAAATATTTCAAGCCAAAATGAGAATAGAACAACAAAGGTTGGTCGAGACCAAAGCCTTCATTATTGATGAAGTAACTCTTCATGATGATGAATGAAAAACATAGACAAATGTATATAGCCTTCCAAGATTCATACTTGATACAAATGCTCAACTATGAACACATTCATTATATGTAAGCATAGTTTTGTTTGTAAGTTAAGGTCCCACCTACAATGCTCATGTTGGCTCCCAATTTTTATATACACACATATATTATTGCACACATATGAAAGCAAACTTTTGTATGTGTGTGACTTTTGTAATTGCACACAAATATAACAATATGCATATCTAAAACCCACACATGTAGATTTGGAAGTGCATATAGGAAAATATTTATAAAAGCTTATTGTCATATTTGTTGTTCTCCTAATACTTCAAATTTTAATAGGTACTCTATAAATGGTATCTCATGAAAAATGAGGCCATGCATGCCCACCACTTGTCATCTTATAATTGAATCCAAACCATCTTGGGATGCACTGAGGCATCTAGTAATCAAGCCCTTTGCTGCACCTCACATTGGATTAATAACTAGATATATGATACATTTGGATAATTTATTTATATCTAGGCATCTAGGCCTCCACAAGTGCAACCAAGAAATGCTTAAGAAAACAGTCAGATCTATATTTCCTTACCTTAGCCAACATGTGGACCCCAACAGAATGGTGATATAGATGGAATGACAGGTGCATCTAGGTGGCAAAGGACATCAAAGTGGCAACCAAAGGTGATGACACGTGACACTTATTTTTTCACTTTTAGGTGGTTAATTGGATAGGTGGTAGATGACATATGGAGGTAGCAAAGAATAACACATGGAAATGTGTTTACTTGGAAGATTAGGTGGCAGTGACATCGAAGTGATGACATGGTAGTGACATGGAAGAGATTATGTGGTAGTGACATGGAAGACATGGCATGGCAAGAGAACCAAGTGGAAAGTTTTGATTGGTTCCCAAAATTTCCACATGAGAAATCCCGAAGTCTCAAGACTTGCACTGGGATTTGTTTGTTAAACTTTTTCTTTTTATTTTAATTTTCTCAAGTAGGACCATACCATGCCATGCAAGAATCCTATTGTCTAGGGTTGTAGGCAGCATGGACATGAGATTGAAGTCATGATTTGAATTCATCAAAGGAAAAAGAATTTGGTCGAGGTTCCAAAAATGGTCTTGATTTCGCACGTAACAGGTTATTTGGTTATTTGGGCCTTTGGGTATAAAGAAATATAGTGTATACAATTTTAAACTTGGATATGAATATAAATGAATAGGTGAAATACCTATTAAATTTCTTGTCCGCACTTGGTCATATGGATTCCATTAAAGCCCTTAGAAATGAAGTGTTATATGAAAGTGCCTATAGGAAATTCAAAAATTTGAAAAAGAATTTGTTTATTTTATTTTATGAAAAGATGTTAATGTTTTTGACACATCATTTAACTAAATCATTCACAAATGGCAAGTGGCAAACATGCATGGCATCATTTTGCATGAGATCCCATTTATAGAGTACCTATAAAAATTTGAAGTATTAGGAGAACAACAAATATGACAATAATATTTTATAAATATTTTCCTATATGCGCTTCCACATATACATGTGTGGTTATTAGATATGCATGTTGTTATATTTGTGTGCAATTACAAAATTCACACATTTACAAATATTTCTTTCATATACGTGCACTTTAATATATGTGTGTATATAAAAATTGGGAGCCGACATGACCGTTGTAGGTGGGACCTTAACTTAGAAATGAAATTATGCTTAAATATCAAAAAGAGATTAAATATATTAACAGTTTCATATGCAGGAATGAAAGCGCATTTATGAAAGTGGACTTCTCTATATCTGCTTGCATATCTATATGCATATACAAAAGTGCTTGCATATACATATGGCTTCTAACATTGAAAGGGGTGGAGTTTGGGGTAGTTGTTTTCATTTGTTTCTCTTTCTTTCTAAAGACTGAAGTAGGGTGAGAGGTATGGTGACAAAAAGCACATGGGTGAACTTTTCATGGGGCTTCTTACTCAAAGACATAGTAAATGGTTTGAGGCATCTCATCCACTGTCAGAGTAGCAAGGAGTGTTGGTGTCACTGTTTGGATTGATGGAGGGCCTCTAATGCATCCTGTCAGGTGTATCCAACCATCTGCCACCTCTCAACGTATCATCCATGCCCAACATGTATCATGATTGAGACTTGATATCATATTCCTCATTAGTCCTTTCCTCTTGCCCATGGATGATCCTCAACTTTTCTTGTCAATGCAAATTTGATAGGATATGAAGGATTATTGCATTACCTTATACTTGATTTTCTTGAGCTTTGACAAGTCTTTCTTGTGATTCAATCAACTTGTTATTGTATGCCTTGCAACTTCTGATCTTTTGCTTCAAACTTCTCAGTGTATCTGCTAAATCAAGAGAATACTCACCTCCTTTCTACTTGGACGATCTGTAAGGAGAGTCACGTGAATTGTAATCCACCATTCTACTTGTCATATCTAATCTTTTATCACCTGCAAACATGCCATGTTAGATAAACCAAATATAGACATAATGAAATCATTCCTTAATGTGTTTCATGGGAGGCTATCCTGTATGCAACATCAATTGGTATTAGCATAATATACATAATGACACCAACAACATCATGATGAAACAATTGCAATAATGACCACCACAATGCATGTCTGACCTACTATGCATGATAAACATAATAATCACAATGCATGTCTGTTCTTTCAAATTTTATTTTGTTAATACATTTTTTTGTTTTGAGGTTTATTGTTGATCTCAAAATTCCCCTAATATTTATTCACTCAAATAATTATTATGAATCTAGTTGTTATTTTCATGGGATTAAACCATACACCACCATTTTTATATATTAATCTTATTTTCATAAAAATCTTAAACAATGGATATTTAAGGAGAAATTAATATTAGACAAACAAAATGATATTTAGAGAACTATTTATATCCATATAACTTGACTTTTTTCAAAAATCTGAAATTCAAATTTATATTATGCAAATAAAAAAAACTCTCATTTTACATAAATAATAAAATCTAAATTAATTATAATACATTTGTTTCTCTCATGTGTTATAAAAAAATTTATCCTCACAATTTTTACCCCTGCAAACTTCATTAATATAATTTTATGAAATAAAAAAATAAATTTTAAACTATTTCTTCTTTACTTATACTTTTCAATATATCCTTCCCACACATAAGTTATTAACTAATATCTAATATTTTCATTATTTATATTTGATTAATTTTTTACTTGTCTGTATAGAATATTTACAAAAATTATATTTTAGTGTAACACTTGAATATATCCTTCCCACCCATAAATTATTAACAAATATCTAATATTTTCATTATTTATATTTTATTAATTTTCTAATATTCAATATAAAATATTTCAAAAACATCATATTTTTAAGGCAATGTCTTTAGTTATCTTATTCTATAGTCAAGGGGTGAGTTTTAATTAAGTCTAAATAATTAAGTGTGCTATGTTCCAGTTATTAAACCATTATCTGCACAAGCCTTTGAGATTAACTGCACCCACGTTTTCAATAATTAAGCATATCTAGTTATTAACTATTAGTTATGGCTGTGCCAGCGGTTGACACTGACGCGCGCCTGGTTGAAATCGAAATAAGTTAATTTCAAAAAAATTGGGCGCCATTGCCAATTGGAAATAGTGAACGGGGAGGTAAAGATTAAAACTGCATTAACTAACTGATGCGCCAGTTTGAAATTGAAATAAGTTAATTTGCCAGTTTGAAATCGCAATAAGTTAATTTCAAAAAAATTGGGCGCCATTGCCAATTTGAAATAGTGAACGGGGAGGTTTGAAATGGTAAACAATGGCATTGAGATTAACACTGCATTAACTAATTGATGTGATAGAAGTATGAATTATGGCGCTGTGTGGATCACAGCGATTAATCTAACCCCTGAAGTTGAAAACGTAAACGTCACCGGAAAAACGATGGCCATGTATGAGTATGCATATTAAGAAGGCCGTACACCAAGCATACGGTACTGGCAACCAATAAATCTTATGCATTAATGGCCCAATAGCATAGGATTTATTGGTTGCCAAAGGTGAGTGCCATTGTAGAATTTCTTCGTTCCTTCTGCCCTTGTGGAATTTCTTCGTTCCTTCTGCAAAGTTCGTTTGTTTATGGAATGAAAACTTCACGTCCTTTGCCCACAATCAATTCGAACAAATTTCCCTGCGATCGCTGTAGCTTGTCTCTGGCTTTTGTTTGATCTCCGTTTTGCCGTACTCTGCACAGTTCTTGGCCCGGAATTGGGGTTTTTTTCTGACCAAAGCATTATCTCTTTGGGGCCCTGTTTTCTTATATTAACGCTGAATTGAATTTGATCTGTTGGGGGTTCTTTGTGTCTCTGGAGGTTTTATGAAAAATGGCCGGTTCTACAAGCCTGGATTTTGTGGGTATTGGCAGCGAAAGCCCTGTTGCCGGGATTGCCTTTGAAGTAGACGTGACGGACTCTAATGGGACGCCTCAAAGTGTGCCGAAGAGGGTCAGACGCCGCCTTTTGGAGATGCCTGAAAACAAGCCCAGGACGCCATCCAGTCTTGAAGAAATTGAAGCTAAGCTCAAAGAAGCCGCCCTCAGGCGCCAGGTAAAGTTACCTTATTTCCAGATTTCACAGTACTCTTAACCTGTTACATTTGATGGTAGTTTGTGTGCATCAGAATCATTCTTGTTAGGGAAGTCTCAGGGTTTTGTTCTCCCTTTCTACCATTAATTTTGAATCTACGAATTCATTATATGTCAAAGTATTATTTAAGCTACTTTTGAAAGTAAGTAACCATTTATGCTTCAAAACTTGCAGCAATTTCATGAGTGGTTGGCAAACAAGGCTCGGCCTAAGCCTCGAAGTCCAACTCGGTCTGCAAACCCTGAAGACTTGGCACAACGCCTCGAAGCCAAGCTTTCTGCGGCTGAGCAAAAGAGGTATTCTTTTGGCCAAATTGTCTCCGTTCTGGGTTCTGTTATTCTCTTTTATCGAATTTGCGAATTTTGAAGCAGTATATGGGTTGCATAATTTGTTTTTTTTAATTGATCGGTAGACACTCCCGCAGATTTTATCTTTTCTAACAACCAACCAAGTTTTTCTATAGTGGGGATTTTATGCACGAGTACATAGCAGGGTACAGATTGTAGTTGTAGCATAATAAGCCAGGTTTCACCGAAGTTCTTAAATTAAAGCATTATTATAGCATAAATTAAATACTACTGCCCTTAGTGATAGACTTATGTTAAAGTGTTTTATAGCAGCATAACCGAAGAAATATATAATTGCCTAATCGCATCCATTATAGTTTCTTTGGCTTATTTAAGGACAGTTTACTCGGACTTTAGTTGTGGATAGAATAGATGAGAACCATATCCTGAATAGAAACCTGTAAAATTTGTAAAATGGTCACCTGCAACTTCAAGAAAAGCAACAAGAAACAATAGATTTTAGTCAGATATACATTATCTTGACCAAATTACCTGTCAAGAAACCCCCATGAAGCTGCCTGTATTAGATGAATCTTATCTTCGTTGCCACAATATAGTCCTTGATTTTTAACTTGAACACCACAATAATGGTTTGGATGAAATTTAACTTTGGCTAACTGGAGTTAATTAGGTTCAGTAAATTGAATTTGAAATCAATAAATAGAAATTACTTAACCGTAACCGATTGAAATGAAACACAACCTCAACTAACAGAGATCAAATTTAACCACAGCTGATAGAGGTCAAATTATAAGCGTCACAAGCATGTGCATATGGAAGCATAACTTTGTGCAGTTTTTGAATATATCAATGTGTTTTGATATACACATCATATGCTAAAACCTATGCATATTTATTTGATTGCTTACAAGGGAGTCCGGAAAAGGGAGTAGTAAAGAATCTCTGATGAAGCAATCCATATGAAACAAATTGAGTCCAGAAAATGGCTTAGTAAAGAATCTTCCATGAAGCAATCTATATAAAACAAATTGAGTCCAGAAAAGGGCATAGTAAAGAATCTCTTATGAAGCAGTCCATATAAAACAAATTACACTCACTCAATACAAGTTGAAAAATACAAATTGCACTCCAATACAAAACCAAACAGAGACAGAAGAGAGGGCACCCCACAGGAGGGCACATTCACGTGCAAGTAGGAAGTACAATGAAGGGTTTGCAAGGAAAGTATTTTTGACACCCCTTGAAGAATCCAAAGAGCATTTTATAGCCAATAAATGGCCCAAAAAACTCATTTCTTGAGTACACACTTGAGAAAATATGGCATACAAGCAAGAACAGATAATACTTGAGAATGTCAAGAAGATCATAGCTTATGTAGAATACATTCTTGTTGGACATTATGGTACATACTTTGAAAAGCGAAAGAATGCCTTTCTAACGGTTTGAAATAATGCAAACCAGAGCTACGCCAATTGCTTTTTTTATCCAGCTTCCAAAAGTATTGCTGCTGGTTGCATTTCTTTTGTGAGCATTTTGTTGTCAAGAAGGCATGGCTATTTATTGTTGTAACTGTTCGTGGTGACAAGCGTTCTTTTAGTTAGAGCATCAGTAAGCTTTGAACCAGGGCTGATAGCTGACTGTGTTTTCACAGTACCATAGATGATGTAGTTTCTTGTGGCTTTTTACTATTTAAATTGTGTGTGATACACTCATTATATGATGTATTATTGTATTTCAGTTTTATTTTGATAAATATTTTTGATAAGATGCTTTGTTTACATGGTATTTTATGCCAAAAAGGGGCTGCTGAAGCAGACACTTCAAGCATGATTAAAATTGTGTGTTTTCAACCAAAAATGTCCCAAAGTTTGAGGTTGATTATGATCATTATTTCTTCACTAGTGGTATTAAACTTAATGATTACCAGCTTATAACTTAATTTCTCTTGGTAATACAGCATGGTTGCATGCATACCACTAATTTTTGTGTGTTGTGTTTTGCAAAAATAGATGCTGGCCCTTAATGTGCTCAAGCCTAAATTTGTTGTCACTATTTTCATTGCCAGATACTGATAATTAAGAATTTCTGTCCCAACTAAAAGTATATTGTTATTTTCATTTCCAGATGAACTAAGAATTTCTGCCTAGACCATGTTGTAGGGATCAGTATGATGCGTTTTTACTTGTATGTTTCTTTTTCCAGGGGATAAGAGTTAAGTAACATAAATTTAAATTTGATTCTAGATAAGGGTTCTGAAAGGTTCATGCACGTGTAAGAGAGCAAATATGTAATAATGTTTATTTGACATCTGTGTGTGTGTAGACTGAAACAGTCTAGACATTTTTATATGTCAATTTTAAAGAGGAATCCTTACCTGGTCACTCATGTTTTCTGTGCTGAAATTTCACTGTTTGTTGATATTTAGCTTGAAATTGTTTAGAACACCTTTAGAGCTTGTAACAAAAGAGCTTTTCATGCATTCCCTAAAAGCCATTTATATGCAGAAATGCAATTGACATTAACTATCTTACTTTGGTCTTGGCAGGTTGGAGCTCTTGGCACAGGCACAGATGCGCTTAGCCAAGTCAGATGAGCTGCGACAAGCCGCTAAAACAGAAATGCAACTGCGTGCTGAAAGGGAGCGTGAGGAGCTGGAATCAAAAGTGGAATCCCGTGTGCAGCAGGCAGAGATAAACAGGATGGCTCTTGATAAACAACGGAGGGCTGCTGCCCAGGAGAGGATGGCCCGTTCCCTTCTGCATCGGATGCTGCACGAAGATAAAGATAAAGAGCGTATGGAAACACATTATGCAACAATATGTCAAAGAGTTGCAGCTGCGGAGGAGAAGCGTTTGGGTCTTTTAGAGGCTGAAAAAACTCGTGCACATGCAATAGTTATGCAAGCTAGAAAGGTTGCCAATTCTGTCTGTATTCAGAGGGAAATGGAGATTAAAAATTTGAAGGAGAAGTTGGAAAATCGATTACAAAGGGTATGTATGCATGGTGCAGCAGTTGATTTCAACATTTTTTCTCTTTTTGGTTTGCCTGAAGCTCATTTGTCCCAATGTAACACTTACACAGGCAAAACGCAAAAGAGCAGAACTTCTAAGGCAAAGGGGAAGATGTGGAGGTATCAGTCATATTAATCACCACAAAATGTACAAGCATGGGGACCGTCTCTCAAGAAAGTTGGCCAGGTCATAGATTAACTTATACGGGAAATCAGATTTTGATTTTAGAAATGTTAATAGACTGATGCAACACTATTTGTCGTTTTATGAACCTTACTGAGTTCTTATTTTATAGGGTTTGGAGGCAGTTCCAAAGGTCAAGACGTACAACATATGCTTTAGCACGGGAGTTTACTGCATGTGAAATCAGTCATTCCTCTGTTAATTCAGTTCCTTTTGAGCAGCTTGCAGCTCGCATACAGTCAACTTCCACATTACAGGCTGCGAAAGCACTTCTAGCTCGCATTGAGAGTCGGTTTTTGGTGTCACAAGCAAGACAGTCTAATGTTGCAGAGATAGATCATTTGCTTAAGCGGTTATCTCCAAGACACAAGAAAATGTCTTCAACTGGAAATAGAGCTGCAAAGATGGCTGTTTCTCGAGTGTCTAACAAAGGGACAACAAGAGGTCAAAATGTTGAAGGAAAGGAACTGTTAAGGTATCCGGTACGTGTCTTTTTGTGTGCCTATATGATTTTGGGTCATCCTGAGGCTGTCTTCAGTGGTGGAGGAGACCGTGAAACTGCACTCGCAGAAGCAGCAGCTAGGCTTATTCCAGAGTTTGAATCCTTAATTACTATTATATTAGATGGGCCTTCTTCTAGCTCTCTGTCAAGACCACGTTCTCCAAATGCAGCAGCCAATGATTGGGGTTCTGAAGAACCTCAGACTTTAAGTCAACAGAGGCCTTTCGCAGCCCAGCTGGCTGCATTTGATGCTGCCTGGTGCTCTTATTTATATCAATTTGTCTTGTGGAAAGTCAAGGATGCACAATCCCTTGAAGATGATTTAAGTAGAGTGGCTTGCCAGCTTGAAGTTTCAATGCTGCAGAAGTGCAAGATAACGTCAGGAGATGAGGAGGATGCTAGTCATGGCTGAAAGGCTATTCGCAAGCAGGTCTGGATTACTTTTTTATATTCACATGCGCTTGGTATCCCATGTTTATGTTAATTGAGTGTATAGTTATATAGTGTTGTTATCGCGATATTATCGTTTTATTGCTATAATTTCCAGCTGCCTATATTATAGTAATATCCGAAATTATCGCTAGTTTTTTTATACCTGATTTTTTCCCTTTTATCGCGGGCAATTGGGGCAGCGTGGTTTAAATAGGAATGTTAAATGTTTAAAATGCAATTTTTTTCCGAAAGAAACAAATAATATTTTTGAGTGGGGCAGTTTAATGATCAAGTCTATGAAGATTAAGAAGAATGTCATTTTTACTTAAATTTTTAACATTATGAAATGATTTAGGATATTTGAGAGTGGTTACGGCTTCATTGGATTTCATGATTTCATATGGAGAAAGTAGAATTTTAGATTTCATTCAAAATTCAACAAACTTATCAGTTTTTCAGGATTTCAGGATTGAGAAATTGTAATGTTTCCAGGGGACACCACTTGCCGGGTTACTCCTCGGCAAATAGAGGACGTGGTCTACTTCCTATAGCTCCTACTTCTAGTTCTTCATTTTCTAGAACATAGCAGACTCCACTGCCAACTCCCCCAGTGCCAACGTCTACACCTAGAAGAAAATGGTTCTTGCAAGAGGGGCAGAGGAAATCAATAAGATTAGACTTCAGTTATTTTTTTCATCTTATTATATATGACATTATGACATGATGAGATACATTATTATATTTTTTTGTTGATATTTTGAAGCTGAGACAAAACTCAGGAGTTAGGACTTACTATTTAGGACATGATTCAATGTTATGTGTGATTTTAGCACTAGAAATGATATTAAACGTCTTATATATTAGTGCTTTTATCATATTTATGTATCAATGTATTTATTTTATGTTGTAGATGGCTTAGATATTAAAAAAATTGAAAAAAATGAATATTTTTGTACCAAACAAAATTTTCTAAATAATTACGATTATTTAATGCTTAGCGATTAATGCAACATTGTTAATTACATTTTCTACCTCTAACTTGAAGAGCTTTGAATTTGTTTTAATCCTTAAAAAAACTCCGCATTAAGGAACATTACTTTGCGATATTGAATAAAAGAAAGTTTGGAAAAATCATATTTTTTCTCCTTTATAATAGGTATCTTATCATTATTTATAAAATTAATTAAGAAAAAAAGTCCGGGAAAGTGATACTTTCTCTTTTTAATAAAGGTTTGTCTTCTCCCATTAAAAAACAATAAAGGAGATTAACCGGACCATGAAAGAACAAATTTAAATATATTTTATTATAAAATTTTAAGCCATTTACTGAATGGAACTGCATTTTTATTAAAACGATATCATTTTCATATATATTAAATAAGGAGTGGAGTGAAATTGATTAAGGCAACACATGAGGGCTTGATTATCCTTTAATTTACAAATGTTGTCCACCTTTCCTCTTTTGATGCGAGAGGGAATATATTATCATATTTGTAAGCATACAAATGGTGATGTTTTAATTTTAAATATTGATATAATAATTAGTATAAAAAGATAAATATTTTAATTTAGTATAAAAATAGAGTTAGTTAATATTTATAAATATTTTAATTAATTTAATTAATATAAATTTGATTAGTATATAAATGTAATTTAAAATTATTTTATGAAACTCAAGTTTTATTTTGGTAAGGTGACTCATGATCAAATCTCACGGGGTGGTTGTGCTTTGTGCCAAGGGAGGAGACATGTTAAAAACTCTAGTCAGCTTTAGAGTTGTTGTGGCCCAAGTCGGGTGCTTTCTCTAGGTGACTTTGACAATTTAGATGCCCCTAATGCCCCTAGGTTGCTGTGGCCCAAGTCGGGTGCTTTCTCCAGGTGACTTTGACAACTTAAATGCCCCTAGGTCGTGGTTCTTCAAGCCACAAATCAAACTTAGAGAATGATAGACAACTTAGACAAATAAAAAAATAAATATTTTTAATCAAATAAATTCATTTTAAATAGTATCATTTTTTTAAATAGTAAAACTACCCATTTTAAATAGTCTCATCTTTTTAAATAGTAAAACTATCCATTTTTAATGGTATTATTCTTTGTTTTTTTTTCTTCATAAAGCTAATTCTATTAAAAAAACCAAAATATTCTAAAATATTTACAATGAGGCCCTCCCTCAATAGTTGTCACTTTTTAAATAGTAAAACTATCCATTTTTAATGGTATTATTCTTTGTTTTTTTTTTTCTTCATAAAGCTAATTCTATTAAAAAAACCAAAATATTCTAAAATATTTACAATGAGGCCCTCCCTCAATAGTTGTCACTGAAGTTCATCATAAAAGTCTAAATTGCCCCAGATTTGGGGAAATCAATTTGACATGGCAAGAGACCAAACATATAACCCGAAACCATAAGGGAAAACTGTACATAAGACCAATATTCATGATTAAAGCAAAGCTAGAGGAGGATTCAACACAACACCACCTGAAGCTACAACAAAATGACAAAACTGCTTATCGACAACAAAAACAACACGTGTATAGACCAAACTTGTCAGCAGAATGAGATGGCGCTTAGGTGGCCACCTATGCCACGCGGCATCAATTGTTGTCGACCTGGTCCGGTGGCTCCTCGATGATGGGGTAGGCATACTGGTCCCAGTCTTCTTCCTTCTCTTCCATGTAGCCCTTTTCCACGCCACTTGGAGGCTCACTTGCATGCTGGGTACTGCTCGACCTACCAGCAAACTCCATCTTGATTGAAGTTCCTGCTACTTTGCCACCTTCATGCTGAATGTCGCCAGCTTGAACACTTTCCCCATGCAGACGGCCATGACTAACTCCCTTGCAACCACGACCCTCTCCATGATTTCTCTCCTCTTGAGAAGGCGCTTTCGAATTTCTTGCCTGAGCATTGTTTTGTTCATTGTCCTTGGAGAAAACTTGGTTACATTCATTGTAATGATGGGCCTATTTAGGCTACTCTGGAACTTGAATTGGGTCGAGTGAGGGATAGAGCTGGAAAGCAGAGGAGGAATTGCAGTGTGGAGCTTGATATCACTGTGCGTGGCCATGGAGGCTTGCTCTTGACCTTGACCACTGCGCGTATAGGGGTAGCATCTAGGCGGAGACCTGGGAGGAGGCGAGATCTCATGAGAATGAGGGGAAGAGGCCGGAACAGGGCTCGGCGCAGCTGGAGGGCGAGTGCTGCCACCGCGGGTGCCTCCGCTGCAACTCCTCATGCGGTGCCGGACCATATCAGCGAGATTTGCATGCAATGTAGCAGGACACGAGGTGGGGGAGGAGAACAGACTGTGGATAGAGGGCTCCTGTGCCGGATTTATAGGACAATGCCTGGAGTGGGAATAATGGTGCCCATCTCTGAGGTCAATGCATCAAAGGAGCTAGCATCATCTTCCAGTGACGGTTCTGCAACAAGAATTCCCAGCCTGAGGTGAATAGATGCAAAGAAAGGGAGGATAAACAGAGGGTTCGAGGGGCTCCATATTGTTTCTAGCAACATCTAGGTCTCGGCCAGAGGGGCCCTTTAATGCAGCTCACAGGCTTACCTGCGTTCGTCTTAGGTGAGCGTTGAACAGTGCGCTGCCCGCCGTCTGGCAGGTCCGATCGCCGGCGGTCATTAATGTTCTTGGAGATCACCTGCATTCGGGTGCGTTGCTTCCTCTTGAGTGATTTCATTCTTTACCAATTCCTGATATTCCAACATCTGTTGTTCAGTGGTTAGAGTAGATAGTGTACCTATATGGAGATCTTTTCTGCTTTCAACTCCTATATTTGCCTATAGGCCAGTTACTTTGTTTCCCTCCCGGCGTATGTGCTTGAGATTGATCGCTTTGTGGGAGGATAGCCAGATTTCGATAAGCCTTAGTCAACTCTCCATTCTCCAGCTGTTGCTCATCTTACTTGAGGTTGTTCCCTGCAGCATTTTGGTGACCATATTTATGAGAATTTGCAAATCTCCCTCTATAACAAGCAGGAATATACCCTGTTTTTGGGCTATAATGAGTCCCTGCCATAATCCTTTTAACTCTGTCGAGTTGTTGGTGTCCCATCCAATTGAGCCTAAGTAGGTTAGAATAGGAGTTCCTTTATGATCTCTGAAAATTCCTCCAAATCCAGCATTTCCTGGATTTCCTTTCGAGGCTCCATCAAAGTTAAGTTGGAACATGTGACGGGGAGGAGGAATCCACTTATCTGGTGTCCTGCTTCTTGCTTGAGTTTTTCTTTTGATTATCATTTCTTGGTTCCACTGCAGATTCCAATTTGTCCATATGGTTGATTTGTGTAAGATGTACAGGACAAATCTCGGGAAGCATAAGTTAAAGATATGGAATCCAAATCATTCTAACTTTTATCTTGATGCTAAACGAAGATTTGATTATTATGCCACAATGATGAGAGCATATTTTACAGATGATCATATACAATTGCCAATGCAATTATTAGATGCTGAATTTGCAATGCTTGGAGTTGAAGATTTTGAAGAGACAAATCCTGAGACAGATGTCGAAGATGTTGATGCTATCTCAAATCATGGACATGATTTCTATAAAGATACTATTCCTGAAAATGATAGCAACGATGGAGCTGATTTCTATAATGATATGGATGAAAACGAATATCATAATATCTTGAATGCTCTCGAGGATTGAAAGGAAATATGATTCCTCTAGATCATATCATGTTGTCGTGGCCTCATGGTAAAAGGATCCACAGTGTAAAGAGTTATGCTTCTCTACTGAAAAGCAATATGTAATAATAATAATGGTTTCCGAATCCATTTCAAAAAATTGATGTCGAATATTTACTTTATGTCATTTTAGTGTCTAAAGTAAAAGTTGATTCGATCCCCACATGGCTTCAGTCCAACTCATACTTGAATCTACTTTAACTTTGTCTTAGTTGCGTGTCTAAGATATTTTGGAAAGTTATTCGGTTTCTTTACCGACTGCAGCGGTAGACCGACTATCTTTTCCTATATGAGCAAGATGTATTGCTCATTTGTAACTCGAACGCTAGCAGAGCACTTTAATTGTAATGTTTGTGTGAATTCAATATAAGTTTCAGTTATTCTCCCTGAAACGTCTGAGTGTTCATCTATTGTGTTGTTTATCTTGCTCATGTTATTTGCATACATGCTTGACTGTTTTGAAGTTGAGATTGCCATGATTGTATGACCTGTCCGGTACTTTTGTTAAATCTGAGTTGTGAGATCGTTGGAGTTGCACCGTCCGAGCCATTGAGGAGTACCCATTTAGCCGAGGTAGGCGCCTGAGGGGAAGTGTTGGCATAAGGGACATCGCAGCAAGATCACGGCTGTACTGCGGGAAGGCACAACAATTTCAGAGGATTTCTGTACGGGGTGTTTGATTTCGGGTATGCAATTTATCTTTTTCCGCTTTTGAGCAATCGATCCTTGTTTGTTGGTATCAGAGCCAGTTAAAGGAGACAATGGATTCACACATAGAGTCGAGAGCATTCAAGATATCATGATATTCGTTTTCATCCATATCATTATAGAAATCAGCTCCATCGTTGCTATCATTTTCAGGAATAGTATCTTTATAGAAATCATCTCCATGATTTGAGATAGCATCAGCATCTTCGACATCTGTCTCAGGATTTGTCTCTTCAAAATCTTCAACTCCAAGCATTGCAAATTCAGCATCTAATAATTGCATTGGCAATTGTACATGATCATCTGTAAAATATGCTCTCATCATTGTGGCATAATAATCAAATCTTCGTTTAGCATCAAGCAATTGTACATGATCATCTGTAAAATATGCTCTCATCATTGTGGCATAATAATCAAATCTTCGTTTAGCATCAAGATAAAAGTTAGAATGATTTGGATTCCATATCTTCAACTTATGCTTCCCGAGATTTGTCCTGTACATCTTACACAAATCAACAAATAAGTTAGCATATTTGTAGTACCATTCTGTACTAAGCTGATCTGAGAAAATAGATTCATGCCATGGAAATTCTTCATGAAAAAAGTTAATTTCAAAATCAAACTTGGTGATTGAATTTCCTTTTGCCTGAGCTTGATATCTGCGAATTGCATTTCTTTCTTTTGGATTCTGAAGGCTATACCATTCATTATTATCCCAATCCAAATGAGTTTCTAGCCCAACTATCTTCTGCTGGTATAACTGCACTCTGATTAACCAGTCATTATTCATGGCAAAATCTAATGGACAAAAATACTGTTTTGCCTCTCCAACAGTTTTAGGGCTTCCAACATAAGCTCTGTTTACAAATTGTGGATGAACTGATAAAACATTCAGCATATATCTTTCATACCATCTCTTAAACCAAAAAGAGCATGGATTCATCCATCCATCAAACAAACAAATTATGAAGAAGTTAAATTCTTCATTCTGAATTCTGAAAATATTTTCATAAGCTTCTTCCAGATCTTCATCAATAGAAACTGGAAACTTAAGAAAATGAATAACAATACCCTTACCAGTATAGAAATATCTGATAAGTCCTTCTCTGTGTAGCTTCTTCAAAGCTGAATGAGCAGAATCATTTTCATCAATGATGTTGTAATATGGTTGTTCATAACTATGCTGAATCACTGGCTCCGGATTCCAATGAGCAACATGATCATTCCAATCTTTACTTCCTGCAACCTCTGAACAAGACGCCATGTCTGAAATCTTTGCTGTAACTGAATTACTGCGTCTTAATTGATTAATTCTGATCATATTTATAGATCCATTCGATCCTGAACTCTGTGGGTTATGGGCCCCCATTAAGTATTCTCTTGAAAGCATGTCGGCCATAACATTTTTGATTCCTTCAATGTGTCTAATACGACATCTATATTGTGCGAGTTCCATCAGCCATCTAGCTGTCACAGCATCTTTCGTATCCTGCTTTTCAAATGTACCTGGCATTGCTTTATTATCCGTGAATATCACAAATTCCTGCCAGACAATAAAATCATGAAACTTTTTAACAGCAAACAAAACAGCTGCCATCTCCTTTTTATTGATATGCCAATTTTTCTGATTCTCATCATTCCATACTCCACTTGCGTATCGGCATATGACTCTTTTTTCTTTATTCTTTACTTTACCTTTTCTTTTTCCTTTCAGCAAAGAATCATCTTTTATGATCTGAACTAAAGCAGCACCCCACCCAATATCTGATGCGTCTGAATAGACTTCTGTGGGTCTACCTTCCACAAAAAGATAAAGTATCGGCAAATGCTTTACTTTCTCTTTTATAGATCTGACTGCTTTTGTACCACTGTCATCCCAAGGTAAAGGATTTTTCTTCGTTCTCTTATTGAGAATCTTTCTGTCATGAGCACAGTGCTCATAAAAGTGACTGATATAATTCAAACAACCCAAAAATCTCTGCAGTTGCTTGACATCTTTAATTTCATCTGGAAAGTTATTTACAAACTGTAAACTATGACCCATTGCTGAATAGCTTCCATTA
The DNA here is from genome assembly GCA_000404065.3 of Pinus taeda. Taxonomy (NCBI): domain Eukaryota; kingdom Viridiplantae; phylum Streptophyta; class Pinopsida; order Pinales; family Pinaceae; genus Pinus; species Pinus taeda. Next base: position 44,318 of record APFE030939212.1, on the reverse strand, counting down.
TACAATTCATATCAAAGGAAATTTATTCTTACCTTGAACAACTCCATTTTCTTTTCTGAAAGCACAACTCCATAATCAGCAATTCTTTCTTCAACCTGTAGCAAATGCTTAATATGACTGTCAATGTCTTCACTGAATACAAGGATATCATCAATATAACCCTGTGAAAACTTTTCCAAACCTTTCAACATGTTATCAATTATTCTTTGAAAAACTGACGGAGCATTCTTCAATCCAAAAGGCATTACCAACCATTCATAGTGCCCTCTTGGTACAGTAAAACCAGTCTTGTATGTATCTTTAGGATCAATCAAGACTTGCCAAAATCCTGATTTAAGATCAAACTTACTGTAAATCTTTGCATGCTTCAGTTTTGTCAAGATATCTGAAGGTTTCGGAATTGGATAACAATCATCAGCCAAACATTTGTTTAAAGGCTTAAAATTGATTACCAATCTGGGTTTTCCTCTAACAATCTCAGAATGTGTATTTACATAGAACCCAAAACTAGACCAAGGACTTTTTGATTTCTTTATCAAACCCTGTTTGAGCAGATCTTCAATTTCTTCATGACAATGCTTCAATTATTCTGAATCCATAACTATTGCTTTACTATAATGAAGCATTTCTCTATAGTTTTCTTTGAATGGTAATTCAGCAAAATGCTTTTTCTTATTCCAAAATGTACCTGGATGAGTTCCACAATACTTTAGGAATCTCTCTTTAACCTTCTGTATTTTTTCCTGAATTACTGGATTCTGCAACTGTTGCTCCAAACTGAGAACTTTCTTTACTCCTCGAAGTTCATCTCTTCTTTGTGCTATCCTTCTTATTTGATGATTCATCTTGTGCTTTGAAACAAAAGGATAAGCAACTTGATGTCCTTGTAATGTCAAAATAAAATGCTGTACATCATTTATTCTCTCAAATCTGCATGGCTGTACATACTGCATAAATGGATTTCCTAGATATAAATCTGCTGTAAGTCCATCATGTAGTATTGCAGATGTTTTACAATCTATATTCCACCTATTACTCAAATGCAAAATTAAATCTATCTCTGTACTGATCTTATTATCTCCACTAATAGTCTGTACATTCTTAATCTGACTAGGCTTTCTGAATTGATATGATACAATATCACTTTTGATGGCATTTACTGTGCTACCAGAATCAATCAAAGCTAAAAGCTTTTCTTTTTGTCCATTAACCGTAACTTCAACCATTATCAAAGGATCTTGGACTGAAATCGAACAAATATGCAAACCTGATTTCTCTGGATAAACTCTGTTGATGAAATCTGGTTCTTGCTGTTCTTCTTCTTGGCATTTCCTTCCTGAAGTCTCTTCCATATTGACTTGTGTCCAATCAAATTCTGTCATAAACTTTGATTCTATTTCTGCTACCCTTTTTTCAAGTGCAACAAGATTTCTATTTACAGAATCAATTGACAACAAATCTGGTTCAATCTTATTCTGATGAAACTGATCAAAAACATTTCTTTGAAGAGAAACATTAATGAATGAAGAAGGATTTACCATCTTTTTATCTTTTTTCTTAGAACTGTTTCTTGCTGTATCCTGTCTTGCAATGAATTCAAGAATCATTTCTTTTTCTTTTCTGTCTGAACTCTGCAAAGCTCTCTGCATCATACTTGATCTTTCATCATGACTTAAGACATTGATTCTATGACATTCACATTCATCATCACTAGAACATGAACAATCTTCTTCTGAACTATCATTCATTTGCATGACTTCAACTTCTGAATCACTAGAAACATTTTCTGAATCAAATTCTTTCAAAGTATTGATAACCTGTTTTCTTTCAAGATTTAGTTGATTCAATTTATCAACTAAACTGTGGACTTCTTCTTTAACCTTACCTTTGCCTTTCTGCAATCTTGGGCAATTTGGCTTTATATGATCTCCACCGCATTCATAGCAGGTTACTGCTTGTTTCTTTCCACTTCTGTATTCTTCCTCTCCATTCCTCTTGCTGGAGTGTCTTTTGGTCTTCTGGGGAAGATTCCAATATTGACTTTTCTTCTTAGATCTGAACTTCACATTTTTGTTAGGATAAAAATGTCTATGAGCAAAATCATCAGATCTATTTCTTGATTTCTTTTTCTTCAGATAATATGGTATTCGCCACCTAGATTTTACTCTATGAGACTTTTTAGGATCAGGAGGAAAATCTAAATGACACTGATTACATAAAGATTCCAACTGATATTTTCCTTTATTCTTGACCACATTTCTGATTTGTTTTCGCTCTTTGCACATCACAAGAATGAGACCATGTATCTTCTGATTCAGCAAACCCCAATGAAGATCTTTGAATTTCATTCTGGAAGCTTCAAATTCTTTCATAAACCTTTTAGCAAACCACTTTGGAAGTGAGCTGATAAATTTGCTTTTCCGGTATTCATGGCGATGAGTAGGAACATCAAAAACACGCCTTATAAATTCTTCATAATATGCTGAATAATCTTTCATATCTTTCAGTCTCATTTGATTTAATGCAAGCTTTTGCATTTCAGACTGATCTTGCAATAAACCAACAAATTCTTCTTGAATAGCATTCAAGGAGTTGTGCTTTCAGAAAAGAAAATGGAGTTGTTCAAGGTAAGAATAAATTTCCTTGGATATGAATTGTATAATGGAAGCTATTCAGCAATGGGTCATAGTTTACAGTTTGTAAATAACTTTCCAGATGAAATAAAAGATGTCAAGCAACTGCAGAGATTTTTGGGTTGTCTGAATTATATCAGTCACTTTTATGAGCACTGTGCTCATGACAGAAAGATTCTCAATAAGAGAACGAAGAAAAATCCTTTACCTTGGGATGACAGTTGTACAAAAGCAGTCAGATCTATAAAAGAGAAAGTAAAGCATTTGCCGATACTTCATCTTTTTGTAGAAGGTAGACCCACAGAAGTCTATTCAGACGCATCAGATATTGGGTGGGGTGCTGCTTTAGTTCAGATCATAAAAGATGATTCTTTGCCGAAAGGAAAAAGAAAAGGTAAAGTAAAGAATAAAGAGAAAAGAGTCATATGTCGATACGCAAGTGGAGTATGGAATGATGAGAATTAGAAAAATTGGCATATCAATAAAAAGGAGATGGCAGCTGTTTTGTTCGCTGTTAAAAAGTTTCATGATTTTATTGTTTGGCAGGAATTTGTGATATTCACGGATAATAAAGCAATGCCAGGTACATTTGAAAAGCAGGATACGAAAGATGCTGTGACAGCTAGATGGCTGATGGAACTCGCACAGTATAGATGTCGTATTAGACACATTGAAGGAATCAAAAATGTTATGGCCGACATGCTTTCAAGAGAATACTTAATGGGGGCCCATAACCCACAGAGTTCAGGATCGAATGGATCTATAAATATGATCAGAATTAATCAATTAAGACGCAGTAATTCAGTTACAGCAAAGATTTCAGACATGGCGTCTTGTTCAGATGTTGCAGGAAGTAAAGATTGGAATGATCATGTTGCTCATTGGAATCTGGAGCCAGTGATTCAGCATAGTTATGAACAACCATATTACAACATCATTGATGAAAATGATTCTGCTCATTCAGCTTTGAAGAAGCTACACAGAGAAGGACTTATCAGATATTTCTATACTGGTAAGGGTATTGTTATTCATTTTCTTAAGTTTCCAGTTTCTATTGATGAAGATCTGGAAGAAGCTTATGAAAATATTTTCAGAATTCAGAATGAAGAATTTAACTTCTTCATAATTTGTTTGTTTGATGGATGGATGAATCCATGCTCTTTTTGGTTTAAGAGATGGTATGAAAGATATATGCTGAATGTTTTATCAGTTCATCCACAATTTGTAAACAGAGCTTATGTTGGAAGCCCTAAAACTGTTGGAGAGGCAAAACAGTATTTTTGTCCATTAGATTTTGCCATGAATAATGACTGGTTAATCAGAGTGCAGTTATACCAGCAGAAGATAGTTGGGCTAGAAACTCATTTGGATTGGGATAATAATGAATGGTATAGCCTTCAGAATCCAAAAGAAAGAAATGCAATTCGCAGATATCAAGCTCAGGCAAAAGGAAATTCAATCACCAAGTTTGATTTTGAAATTAACTTTTTTCATGAAGAATTTCCATGGCATGAATCTATTTTCTCAGATCAGCTTAGTATAGAATGGTACTACAAATATGCTAACTTATCTGTTGATTTGTGTAAGATGTACAGGGCAAATCTCGGCAAGCATAAGTTAAAATTATGGAATCCAAATCATTCTAACTTTTATCTTGATGCTAGACGAAGATTTGATTATTATGCCACAATGATGAGAGCATATTTTACAGATGATCATGTAGAATTGCCAATGCAATTATTAGATGCTGAATTTGCAATGCTTGGAGTTGAAGATTTTGAAGAGACAAATCTTGAGACAGATGTCGAAGACGCTGATGCTATCTCAAATCATGGAGATGATTTCTATAAAGATACTATTCCTGAAAATGATAGCAACGATGGAGCTGATTTCTATAATGATATGGATGAAAACGAATATCATAATATCTTGAATGCTCTCGAGGATTGAAAGGAAATATGATTCCTCTAGATCATATCATGTTGTCGTGGCCTCATGGTAAAAGGATCCACAGTGTAAAGAGTTATGCTTCTCTACTGAAAAGCAATATGTAATAATAATGGTTTCCGAATCCATTTCAAAAAATCGACGTCGAATATTTACTTTATGTCATTTTAGTGTCTAAAGTAAAAGTTGATTCGATCCCCACATGGCTTTGCCTCCAAGGGATGAGATAATATGAGTCAGTCCAACTCATATTATCTTAGATTCGAGTATGAGTTGGAGTGACTCATATTCTCTCATCCCTTGGAGGCAAAGCCATGTGGGGATCGAATCAACTTTTAATTTAGACACTAAAATGACATAAAGTAAATATTCGACATCGATTTTTTGAAATGGATTTGGAAACCATTATTATTACATATTGCTTTTCAGTAGAGAAGCATAACTCTTTACACTGTGGATCCTTTTACCATGAGGCCACGACAACATGATATGATCTAGAGGAATCATATTTCCTTTCAATCCTCAAGAGCATTCAAGATATTATGATATTCGTTTTCATCCATATCATTATAGAAATCAGCTCCATCGTTGCTATAATTTTCAAGAATAGTATCTTTATAGAAATCATCTCCATGATTTGAGATAGCATCAGCATCTTCGACATCTGTCTCAAGATTTGTCTCTTCAAAATCTTCAACTCCAAGCATTGCAAATTCAGCATCTAATAATTGCATTGGCAATTGTACATGATCATCTGTAAAATATGCTCTCATCATTGTGGCATAATAATCAAATCTTCGTCTAGCATCAAGATAAAAGTTAGAATGATTTGGATTCCATATCTTTAACTTATGCTTCCCGAGATTTGTCCTGTACATCTTACACAAATCAACAGATAAGTTAGCATATTTGTAATACCATTCTATACTAAGCTGATCTGAGAAAATAGATTCATGCCATGGAAATTCTTCATGAAAAAGTTAATTTCAAAATCAAACTTGGTGATTGAATTTCCTTTTGCCTGAGCTTGATATCTGCGAATTGCATTTCTTTCTTTTGGATTCTGAAGGCTATACCATTCATTATTATCCCAATCCAAATGAGTTTCTGGCCCAACTATCTTCTGCTGGTATAACTGCACTCTGATTAACCAGTCATTATTCATGGCAAAATCTAATGGACAAAAACACTGTTTTGCCTCTCCAACAGTTTTAGGGCTTCCAACATAAGCTTTGTTTACAAATTGTGGATGAATTGATAAAACATTCAGCATATATCTTTCATACCATCTCTTAAACCAAAAAGAGCATGGATTCATCCATCCATCAAACAAACAAATTATGAAGAAGTTAAATTCTTCATTATGAATTCTGAAAATATTTTCATAAGCTTCTTCCAAATCTTCATCAATAGAAACTGGAAACTTAAGAAAATGAATAACAATACCCTTACCAGTATAGAAATATCTGATAAGTCCTTCTCTGTGTAGCTTCTTCAAAGCTGAATGAGCAGAATCATTTTCATCAATGATGTTGTAATATGGTTGTTCATAACTATGCTGAATCACTTGCTCCGGATTCCAATGAGCAACATGATCATTCCAATCTTTACTTCCTGCAACATTTGAACAAGACGCCATGTCTGAAATCTTTGCTGTAACTGAATTATTGCGTCTTAATTGATTAATTCTGATCATATTTATAGATCCATTCGATCCTGAACTCTGTGGGTTATGGGCCCTCATTAAGTATTCTCTTGAAAGCATGTCGGCCATAACATTTTTGATTCCTTCAATGTGTCTAATACGACATCTATACTATGCGAGTTCCATCAGCCATTTAGCTGTCACAACATCTTTCGTATCCTGCTTTTCAAATGTACCTGGCATTGCTTTATTATCCGTGAATATCACAAATTCCTGCCAGACAATAAAATCATGAAACTTTTTAACAGTAAACAAAACAGCTGCCATCTCCTTTTTATTGATATGCCAATTTTTATGCCAATTTTTCTGATTCTCATCATTCCATACTCCACTTCGTATTGGCATATGACTCTTTTCTCTTTATTCTTTACTTTACCTTTTCTTTTTCCTTTCGGCAAAGAATCATCTTTTATGATCTGAACTAAAGCAGCACCCCACCCAATATCTGATGCGTCTGAATAGACTTCTGTGGGTCTACATTCTACAAAAAGATGAAGTATCGGCAAATGCTTTACTTTCTCTTTTATAGATCTGACTGCTTTTGTACAACTGTCATCCCAAGGTAAAGGATTTTTCTTCGTTCTCTTATTGAGAATCTTTCTGTCATGAGCACAGTGCTCATAAAAGTGACTGATATAATTCAAACAACCCAAAAATCTCTGCAGTTGCTTGACATCTTTTATTTCATCTGGAAAGTTATTTACAAACTGTAAACTATGATCCATTGCTGAATAGCTTCCATTATACAATTCATATCCAAGGAAATTTATTCTTACCTTGAACAACTCCATTTTCTTTTCTGAAAGCACAACTCCATAATCAGCAATTCTTTCTTCAACCTGTAGCAAATGCTTAATATGACTGTCAATGTCTTCACTGAATACAAGGATATCATCAATATAACCCTGTGAAAACTTTTCCAAACCTTTCAACATGTTATCAATTATTCTTTGAAAAACTGACGGAGCATTCTTCAATCCAAAAGGCATTACCAACCATTCATAGTGCCCTCTTGGTACAGTAAAACCAGTCTTGTATGTATCTTTAGGATCAATCAAGACTTGCCAAAATCCTGATTTAAGATCAAACTTACTGTAAATCTTTGCATGCTTCAGTTTTGTCAAGATATCTGAAGGTTTCGGAATTGGATAACAATCATCAGCCAAACATTTGTTTAAAGGCTTAAAATTGATTACCAATCTGGGTTTTCCTCTAACAATCTCAGAATGTGTATTTACATAGAACCCAAAACTAGACCAAGGACTTTTTGATTTCTTTATCAAACCCTGTTTGAGCAGATCTTCAATTTCTTCATGACAATGCTTCAATTGTTCTGAATCCATAACTATTGCTTTACTATAATGAGGCATTTCTCTATAGTTTTCTTTGAATGGTAATTCAGCAAAATGCTTTTTCTTATTCCAAAATGTACCTGGATGAGTTCCACAATACTTTAGGAATCTCTCTTTAACCTTCTGTATTTTTTCCTGAATTACTGGATTCTGCAACTGTTGCTCCAAACTGAGAACTTTCTTTACTCCTCGAAGTTCATCTCTTCTTTGTGCTATCCTTCTTATTTGATGATTCATCTTGTGCTTTGAAACAAAAGGATAAGCAACTTGATGTCCTTGTAATGTCAAAATAAAATGTTGTACATCATTTATTTTCTCAAATCTGCATGGTTGTACATACTGCATAAATGGATTTCCTAGATATAAATCTGTTGTAAGTCCATCATGTAGTATTGCAGATGTTTTACAATCTATATTCCACCTATTACTCAAATGCAAAATTAAATCTGTCTCTGTACTGATCTTATTATCTCCACTAATAGTCTGTACATTCTTAATCTGACTAGGCTTTCTGAATTGATATGATACAATATCACTTTTGATAGCATTTATTGTGCTACCAGAATCAATCAAAGCTAAAAGCTTTTCTTTTTGTCCATTAACCGTAACTTCAACCATTATCAAAGGCTCTTGGACTGAAATCGAACAAATATGCAAACCTGATTTCTCTGGATAAACTCTGTTGATGAAATCTGGTTCTTGCTGTTCTTCTTCTTGGCATTTCCTTCCTGAAGTCTCTTCCATATTGACTTGTGTCCAATCAGATTCTGTCATAAACTTTGCTTCTATTTCTGCTACCCTTTTTTCAAGTGCAACAAGATTTCTATTTACAGAATCAATTGACAACAAATTTGGTTCAATCTTATTCTGATGAAACTGATCAAAAACATTTCTTTGAAGAGAAACATTAATGAATGAAGAAGGATTTACCATCTTTTTATCTTTTTTCTAAGAACTGTTTCCTGTTGTATCCTGTCTTGCAATGAATTCAAGAATCATTTCTTTTTCTTTTTTGTCTGAACTCTGCAAAGCTCTCTGCATCATACTTGATCTTTCATCATGAGTTAAGACATTGATTCTATGACATTCACATTCATCATCACTAGAACATGAACAATCTTCTTCTGAACTATCATTCATTTGCATGACTTCAACTTCTGAATCACTAGAAACATTTTCTGAATCAAATTCTTTCAAAGCATTGATAACCTGTTTTCTTTCAAGATTTAGTTGATTCAATTTATCAACTAAACTGTGGACTTCTTCTTTAACCTTACCTTTGCCTTTCTGCAATCTTGGGCAATTTGGCTGTATATGATCTCCAGCGCATTCATAGCAGGTTACTGCTTGTTTCTTTCCACTTCTATATTCTTCCTCTCCATTCCTCTTGCTGGAGTGTCTTCTGGTCTTTTGGGGAAGATTCCAATATTGACCTTTCTTCTTAGATCTCAACTTCACATTTTTGTTAGGATAAAAATGTCTATGAGCAAAATCATCAGATCTATTTCTTGATTTCTTTTTCTTCAGATAATATGGTATTCGCCCCCTAGATTTTAATCTATGAGACTTTTTAGGATCAGGAGGAAAATCTAAATGAAACTGATTAAATAAAGATCCCAACTGATATTTTCCTTTATTCTTAACCACATTTCTGATTTGTTTTTGCTCTTTGCACATCACAAGAATAAGACCATGTATCTTCTGATTCAGCAAACCCCAATGAAGATCTTTGAATTTCATTCTGGAAGCTTCAAATTCTTTCATAAACCTTTCAGCAAACCACTTTGGAAGTGCGCTGATAAATTTACTTTTCCAGTATTCATGGCGATGAGTAGGAACATCAAAAACACGCCTTATAAATTCTTCATAATATGTTGAATAATCTTTCATATCTTTCAGTCTCATTTGATTTAATGCAAGCTTTTGCATTTCAGACTGATCTTGCAATAAACCAACAAATTCTTCTTGAATAGCATTCAAGAGTGTTCCAATAAAATTATTTTCTGTAGAACCATCAGACAAAAGTTGTGGCTGACCAAGACTGTTCAAAACAATCTTTTGTGACCATTCATTCAATAAATTAGGATTTTCAGAAATCCTACCTTCTAACCTTTTTTTCAATCTTCCATCAAAACCAATTATCAATTTGTTTACAGCATCAATTGCAGAAGTGCCATCAATCATATATGTTTTGTAGCAAGCCACCATATGATCTAACATATCATAGATTTCTCTTTCATTTTTTTTTTCAAGAGACCATGATGATATTGTGGATGCATTGAATTCTTTTTGAGGCAAATATTTTGCTTCTAATGATAAATCAGGTGCAACATTCCATCTTGATTTTCTTTCATCATTCAAATTTGCATCAATGAATTCTCTCAGAATGTTTATTTACATAGAACCCAAAACTAGACCAAGGACTTTTTGATTTCTTTATCAAACCCTGTTTGAGCAGATCTTCAATTTCTTCATGACAATGCTTCAATTGTTCTGAATCCATAACTATTGCTTTACTATAATGAGGCATTTCTCTATAGTTTTCTTTGAATGGTAATTCAGCAAAATGCTTTTTCTTATTCCAAAACGTACCTGGATGAGTTCCACAATACTTTAGGAATCTCTCTTTAACCTTCTGTATTTTTTCCTTAATTACTGGATTCTGCAACTGCTGCTCCAAACTGAGAACTTTCTTTACTCGAAGTTCATCTCTTCTCTGTGCTATCCTTCTTATTTGATGATTCATCTTGTGCTTTGAAACAAAAGGATAAGCAACTTGATGTCCTTGTAATGTCAAAATAAAATGCTGTACATCATTTATTTTCTCAAATCTGCATGGCTGTACATACTGCATAAATGGATTTCCTAGATATAAATCTGCTGTAAGTCCATCATGTAGTATTGCAGATGTTTTACAATCTATATTCCACCTATTACTCAAATGCAAAATTAAATCTGTCTTTGTACTGATCTTATTATCTCCACTAATAGTCTGTACATTCTTAATCTGACTAGGCTTTCTGAATTGATATGATACAATATCACTTTTGATAGCATTTATTGTGCTACCAGAATCAATCAAAGCTAAAAGCTTTTCTTTTTGTCCATTAACCGTAACTTCAACCATTATCAAAGGCTCTTGGACTGAAATCGAACAAATATGCAAACCTGATTTCTCTGGATAAACTCTGTTGATGAAATCTGGTTCTTGTTGTTCTTCTTCTTGGCATTTCCTTCCTGAAGTCTCTTCCATATTGACTTGTGTCCAATCAGATTCTGTCATAAACTTTGCTTCTATTTCTGCTACCCTTTTTTCAAGTGCAACAAGATTTCTATTTACAGAATCAATTGACAACAAATCTGGTTCAATCTTATTCTGATGAAACTGATCAAAAACATTTCTTTGAAGAGAAACATTAATGAATGAAGAAGGATTTACCATCTTTTTATCTTTTTTCTCAGAACTGTTTCCTGCTGTATCCTGTCTTGCAATGAATTCAAGAATCATTTCTTTTTCTTTTCTTTCTGAACTCTGCAAAGCTCTCTGCATCATACTTGATCTTTCATCATGAGTTAAGACATTGATTCTATGACATTCACATTCATCATCACTAGAACATGAACAATCTTCTTCTGAACTATCATTCATTTGCATGACTTCAACTTCTGAATCACTAGAAACATTTTCTGAATCAAATTCTTTCAAAGCATTGATAACCTGTTTTCTTTCAAGATTTAGTTGATTCAATTTATCAACTAAACTGTGGACTTCTTCTTTAACCTTACCTTTGCCTTTCTGCAATCTTGGGCAATTTGGCTTTATATGATCTCCACCGCATTCATAGCAGGTTACTGCTTGTTTCTTTCCACTTCTGTATTCTTCCTCTCCATTCCTCTTGCTGGAGTGTCTTCTGGTCTTCTGGGGAAGATTCCAATATTGACCTTTCTTCTTAGATCTGAACTTCACATTTTTGTTAAGATAAAAATGTCTATGAGCAAAATCATCAGATCTATTTCTTGATTTCTTTTTCTTCAGATAATATGGTATTCGCCCCCTAGATTCTACTCTATGAGACTTTTTAGGATCAGGAGGAAAATCTAAATGAAATTGATTACATAAAGATCCCAACTGATATTTTCCTTTATTCTTAACCACATTTCTGATTTGTTTTTGCTCTTTGCACATCACAAGAATGAGACCATGTATCTTTTGATTCAGAAAACCCCAATGAAGATCTTTGAATTTCATTCTGGAAGCTTCAAATTCTTTCATAAACCTTTCAGCAAACCACTTTGGAAGTGAGCTGATAAATTTGCTTTTCCGGTATTCATGGCAATGAGTAGGAACATCAAAAACACGCCTTATAAATTCTTCATAATATACTGAATAATCTTTCATATCTTTCAGTCTCATTTGATTTAATGCAAGCTTTTGCATTTCAGACTGATCTTGCAATAAACCAACAAATTCTTCTTGAATAGCATTCAAGAGTGTTCCAATAAAATTATTTTCTGTAGAACCATCAGACAAAAGTTGTGGCTGACCAAGACTATTCAATGCAATTTTTTGTGACCATTCATTCAATAAATTAGGATTTTCAGAAATCCTACCTTCTAACCATTTTTTCAATCTTCCATCAAAACCAATTATCAATTTGTTTACAGCATCAATTGCAGAAGTGCCATCAATCATATATGTTTTGTAGCAAACCACCATCTGATCTAACATATCATAGATTTCTCTTTCATTTTTGTTTTCAAGAGACCATGATGATATTGTGGATGCATTGAATTCTTTTTGAGGCAAATATTTTGCTCCTAATGATAAATCAGGTGCAACATTCCATCTTGATTTTCTTTCATCATTCAAATTTGCATCAATGAATTCTACTTCTGAAGATTGTGCTGACATTTCTTCATCAATCATTTCTAAGTCTTGAGATTCTTTTGATCGCTGTTTATGACTCAAAGCATTTATCTCTTCTTTTGATTTCAACAAAAAAGAACTAGAGGATGCTTTTTCTTCTGATTTTGGAAGAAGTCTAAAAGTTCTGGTCCAATCAATTGGTTCCACTGCTTTTATTTCTATCTCATCTTTTGGCTTTTCTGGTTCATCAGTCATTCTACTGCTAAATGACCCAAACACAAAACCACTATCTTTATTTACAGTTGACAAATCTACTTTCTGTAAAGGACTAACCATACCACTATGAATCTTTTTGTATTTTTCTGTTTTCTTTTTCTCTGAGGCTTTCTTCATTTGTTCCAAGTATGAAATCTTATTCAATCCAGCATCAAACTTTAAATTTAGATCTGTTAAAGCATCAGCCATACTCTTATATCCACCAACAAGGTTATCAAAAGATCTTTCCATTTTTGTATTTATAGAAACAACCTTGCTGCCAACAAACTGAATTTCATTTGTAAGAAGTTGACTCTGAATATCCATTTTTTTAGCCAAAGCTTCTACTTTTTTATCAGTATTTGTCACATATGTGGTGATTGCTTTATGACTCTGACCAATCTTATTTAGCTTATAATCAAGATTTTTGACATTCTTTTCCAAAGCTAAATTTGTCCAATGCTGATGAGCAGAAATTGTTCTTGCATCTAATTGATCACTATCAGCCTGCATTGGTCTTAGTTTGTATTCATTGTTATCTGCTTTCATGTTCATGTCTAACCATGGAGGAATATCTAGATCTGTATAAACATCACCTTTTACTCCTTCCCATTTGTGCTTTTTCTTTGAAGTCTTTTCTTCTTCATCTTGAAGCATATTGATCTAGACGGGGTGTTTGATTTCGGGTATGCAATTTATCTTTTTCCGCTTTTGAGCAATCGATCCTTGTTTGTTGGTATCAGAGCCAGTTAAAGGAGACAATGGATTCACACATAGAGTTTGGAGATAAAACTGTATCAGAATTAGATGATAATTTATCTAATGGATTGAGTGGTATAGTTAGTGATAATGGTTTGTTAGAGATAAATGATAGTGAGATTCTTTTAAAAGAAGAAAATCCAAATACAAGTTGGAGACTTCCTCCTGTTAAGGTCGAAGATGTATATAATATTTGGTTGAAAAGTCTTAACTTTAAAGCCAAGAGTCAAATAAAGATTTATGAGAGAACTGCAAAGACATAGTTGTGTGCAGATGAGATGTTACCCTTAGTCTTGTTAGATAAAAGGACTATTCTTAAGACAAGAAAAGAAGGATATGAATATATGCATATTGGCATGGTCAAAATTGGGTTGAATGCTTTACATAGACAAGGTCTAAATACATATGCATTTGCAGCCTTAATGGATACTAGATGGACAAGCTTTGTTAAAGCTTTGATTGGTGGAGTCCAAACTAGTTTAAGCAAAGGACCAGTTTGTTTTGAAATCTATCCTAATTTCTCTGTCAGTCTAAGAGACGAGAACATAATGCAATCCTTAATTCTAGGATTACAAACGAAAGGGTATGAACAATTTGCAGGCAATAGTGAACACCTTAGCGTATTTTATGCTACATGTGTCAGATTTTATAATACTACAGTTCCAGCAGTTCTAAATCCTGATTCCAATACTGTCAAACTTGTCCAGTATGATAGTAGTTGCTGTCCAATGAAGCCTCAAGCTATTCATAAAGACCAGCTGAAACCTCCCTCAGCATGGGTTACAGCATGGAAAAATAGGGGTAATAAGCAGAGAGTAGTTGCTACATCTCAGGCTTGTGTAGAAGAGTTCCCTGATAGAGTAATTACTAAGTTCCCTTCAGAGTCAGCGCAGCGTGGTGAGAGTGCTAGTACAAGTACCAGCACTGTAAATCAGATAGATTCAAAAATTTTGAGAAGATTGGATCAATCACAGAAGAGTGATATTGAATTCAAATCTTATAGACCAAATAACATTGTGTCTAAGAAACAGTTTCCCACATCAGGAACAATCTCTGTTCATAGTGGTAGAGATTACAGATTGCTAGATTGTAACCATCCTGATTGTAGATCAGATAGTTGTCATCATCAGATAAATATGATAAGATATGCACCAATAGAATTTGCTTCTGATCAAAGTAAATATGTGATTGCACATACTTTCAGAAAACCTTATAAGAAATACAAAATGAGATATGGTTTAGGTTTTGCTGAAGTACCAGAGGAAAGGATCAAAGCAAATGCTAGGTTGCATAGAAATGAAAGAATAGAATTATCTGATATGATGTTTTATGAAAGGCATAAACATGGTTACAAAGGATTTGAGTGAAATAAGCAATACTGTAAAAAGATTTTTAGTTGGGATTTGGACACACACCCAAAGAAACAACAGTATGATTTGGTTTATAAGAATGAGATCAAACTAAGAACAATATTCACAAATCAGTGGATTGAAACAATGAAAACTCAGGATAAATGGTTTTCCTTTTTTGAGTGGTTTTATAATTTGATTCCAAAAGAAATTGAGATAATGAATGTCTCAGAAAAGACAAAGTCTATAGCTTTGAAGCACAAGATCAATATGCTTCAAGATGAAGAAGAAAAGACTTCAAAGAAAAAGCACAAATGGGAAGGAGTAAAAGGTGATGTTTATACAGATCTAGATATTCCTCCATGGTTAGACATGAACATGAAAGCAGATAACAATGGATACAAACTAAGACCAATGCAGGCTGATAGTGATCAGTTAGATGCAAGAACAATTTCTGCTCAGCAGAATTGGACAAATTTAGCTTTGGAAAAGAATTTCAAAAATCTTGATTATAAGCTAAATAAGATTGGTCAGAGTCATAAAGCAATCACCACATATGTGACAAACACTGATAAAAATGTAGAAGTTTTGGCTAAAAAAATGGATATTCAGAGTCAACTTCTTACAAATGAAATTCAGTTTGTTGGCAACAAGGTTGTTTCTATAAATACAAAAATGGAAAGATCTTTTGATAACCTTGTTGGTGGATATAAGAGTATGGTTGATGCTTTAACAGATCTAAATTTAAAGTTTGATGCTGGATTGAATAAGATTTCATACTTGGAACAAATGAAGAAAGCCTCAGAGAAAAAGAAAACAGAAAAATACAAAAAGATTCATAGTGGTATGGTTAGTCCTTTACAGAAAGTAGATTTGTCAATTGTAAATACAGATAGTGTTTTTGTGTTTGGGTCATTTAGCAGTAGAATGACTGATGAACCAGAAAAGCCAAAAGATGAGATAGAAATAAAAGCAGTGGAACCAATTGATTGGACCAGAACTTTTAGACTTCTTCCAAAATCAGAAGAAAAAGCATCCTCTAGTTCTTTTTTGTTGAAATCAAAAGAAGAGATAAATGCTTTGAGTCATAAACAACAATCAGAAGAATCTCAAGACTTAGAAATGATTGATGAAGAAATGTCAGCACAGTCTGCAAAAGTAGAATTCATTGATGCAAATTTGAATGATGAAAGAAAATCAAGATGGAATGTTGCACCTGATTTATCATTAGGAGCAAAATATTTGCCTCAAAAAGAATTCAATGCATCCACAATATCATCATGGTCTCTTGAAAACAAAAATGAAAGAGAAATCTATGATATGTTAGATCAGATGGTGGCTTGCTACAAAACATATATGATTGATGGCACTTCTGCAATTGATGCTGTAAACAAATTGATAACTGGTTTTGATGGAAGATTGAAAAAATGGTTAGAAGGTAGGATTTCTGAAAATCCTAATTTATTGAATGAATGGTCACAAAAGATTGTTTTGAACAGTCTTGGTCAGCCACAACTTTTGTCTGATGGTTCTACAGAAAATAATTTTATTGGAACACTCTTGAATGCTATTCAAGAAGAATTTGTTGGTTTATTGCAAGATCAGTCTGAAATGCAAAAGCTTGCATTAAATCAAATGAGACTGAAAGATATGAAAGATTATTCAGCATATTATGAAGAATTTATAAGGCGTGTTTCTGATGTTCCTACTCATCGCCATGAATACTGGAAAAGCAAATTTATCAGCTCACTTCCAAAGTGGTTTGCTGAAAGGTTTATGAAAGAATTTGAAGCTTCCAGAATGAAATTCAAAGATCTTCATTGGGGTTTTCTGAATCAAAAGATACATGGTCTCATTCTTGTGATGTGCAAAGAGCAAAAACAAATCAGAAATGTGGTTAAGAATAAAGGAAAATATCAGTTGGGATCTTTATGTAATCAGTTTCATTTAGATTTTCCTCCTGATCCTAAAAAGTCTCATAGAGTAAAATCTAGGGGGCGAATACCATATTATCTGAAGAAAAAGAAATCAAGAAATAGATCTGATGATTTTGCTCATAGACATTTTTATCTTAACAAAAATGTGAAGTTCAGATCTAAGAAGAAAGGTCAATATTGGAATCTTCCCCAGAAGACCAGAAGACACTCCAGCAAGAGGAATGGAGAGGAAGAATACAGAAGTGGAAAGAAACAAGCAGTAACCTGCTATGAATGCGGTGGAGATCATATAAAGCCAAATTGCCCAAGATTGCAGAAAGGCAAAGGTAAGGTTAAAGAAGAAGTCCACAGTTTAGTTGATAAATTGAATCAACTAAATCTTGAAAGAAAACAGGTTATCAATACTTTGAAAGAATTTGATTCAGAAAATGTTTCTAGTGATTCAGAAGTTGAAGTCATGCAAATGAATGATAGTTCAGAAGAAGATTGTTCATGTTCTAGTGATGATGAATGTGAATGTCATAGAATCAATGTCTTAAGTCATGATGAAAGATCAAGTATGATGCAGAGAGCTTTGCAGAGTTCAGACAGAAAAGAAAAAGAAATGATTCTTGAATTCATTGCAAGACAGGATACAGCAGGAAACAGTTCTGAGAAAAAAGAAAAAAAGATGGTAAATCCTTCTTCATTCATTAATGTTTCTCTTCAAAGAAATGCTTTTGATCAGTTTCATCAGAATAAGATTGAACCAGATTTGTTGTCAATTGATTCTGTAAATAGAAATCTTGTTGCACTTGAAAAAAGAGTAGCAGAAATAGAAGCAAAGTTTATGACAGAATCTGATTGGACACAAGTCAATATGGAAGAGACTTTAGGAAGGAAATGCCAAGAAGAAGAACAGCAAGAACCAGATTTCATCAACAGAGTTTATCCAGAGAAATCAGGTTTGCATATTTGTTCGATTTCAGTCCAAGAGCCTTTGATAATGGTTGAAGTTACGGTT
Source organism: Pinus taeda (assembly GCA_000404065.3). Lineage (NCBI taxonomy): Eukaryota > Viridiplantae > Streptophyta > Pinopsida > Pinales > Pinaceae > Pinus > Pinus taeda. The sequence continues at coordinate 26,511 of APFE030939212.1, read as the reverse complement.
AACGGACAAAAAGAAAAGCTTTTAGCTTTGATTGATTCTGGTAGCACAGTAAATGCTATCAAAAGTGATATTGTATCATATCAATTCAGAAAGCCTAGTCAGATTAAGAATGTACAGACTATTAGTGGAGATAATAAGATCAGTACAAAGACAGATTTAATTTTGCATTTGAGTAATAGGTGGAATATAGATTGTAAAACATCTGCAATACTACATGATGGACTTACAGCAGATTTATATCTAGGAAATCCATTTATGCAGTATGTACAGCCATGCAGATTTGAGAAAATAAATGATGTACAGCATTTTATTTTGACATTACAAGGACATCAAGTTGCTTATCCTTTTGTTTCAAAGCACAAGATGAATCATCAAATAAGAAGGATAGCACAGAGAAGAGATGAACTTCGAGTAAAGAAAGTTCTCAGTTTGGAGCAGCAGTTGCAGAATCCAGTAAT
>APFE030939212.1:6355-25074 GCA_000404065.3 Pinus taeda | reverse complement strand
AAAGGGTAGCAGAAATAGAAGCAAAGTTTATGACAGAATCTGATTGGACACAAGTCAATATGGAAGAGACTTCAGGAAGGAAATGCCAAGAAGAAGAACAACAAGAACCAGATTTCATCAACAGAGTTTATCCAGAGAAATCAGGTTTGCATATTTGTTCGATTTCAGTCCAAGAGCCTTTGATAATGGTTGAAGTTACGGTTAATGGACAAAAAGAAAAGCTTTTAGCTTTGATTGATTCTGGTAGCACAATAAATGCTATCAAAAGTGATATTGTATCATATCAATTCAGAAAGCCTAGTCAGATTAAGAATGTACAGACTATTAGTGGAGATAATAAGATCAGTACAGAGACAGATTTAATTTTGCATTTGAGTAATAGGTGGAATATAGATTGTAAAACATCTGCAATACTACATGATGGACTTACAACAGATTTATATCTAGGAAATCCATTTATGCAGTATGTACAACCATGCAGATTTGAGAAAATAAATGATGTACAACATTTTATTTTGACATTACAAGGACATCAAGTTGCTTATCCTTTTGTTTCAAAGCACAAGATGAATCATCAAATAAGAAGGATAGCACAGAGAAGAGATGAACTTCGAGGAGTAAAGAAAGTTCTCAGTTTGGAGCAGCAGTTGCAGAATCCAGTAATTCAGGAGAAAATACAGAAGGTTAAAGAGAGATTCCTAAAGTATTGTGGAATTCATCCAGGTACGTTTTGGAATAAGAAAAAGCATTTTGCTGAATTACCATTCAAAGAAAACTATAGAGAAATGCCTCATTATAGTAAAGCAATAGTTATGGATTCAGAACAATTGAAGCATTGTCATGAAGAAATTGAAGATCTGCTCAAACAAGGTTTGATAAAGAAATCAAAAAGTCCTTGGTCTAGTTTTGGGTTCTATGTAAATAAACATTCTGAGATTGTTAGAGGAAAACCCAGATTGGTAATCAATTTTAAGCCTTTAAACAAATGTTTGGCTGATGATTGTTATCCAATTCCGAAACCTTCAGATATCTTGACAAAACTGAAGCATGCAAAGATTTACAGTAAGTTTGATCTTAAATCAGGATTTTGGCAAGTCTTGATTGATCCTAAAGATACATACAAGACTGGTTTTACTGTACCAAGAGGGCACTATGAATGGTTGGTAATGCCTTTTGGATTGAAGAATGCTCCGTCAGTTTTTCAAAGAATAATTGATAACATGTTGAAAGGTTTGGAAAAGTTTTCACAGGGTTATATTGATGATATCCTTGTATTCAGTGAAGACATTGACAGTCATATTAAGCATTTGCTACAGGTTGAAGAAAGAATTGCTGATTATGGAGTTGTGCTTTCAGAAAGGAAAATGGAGTTGTTCAAGGTAAGAATAAATTTCCTTGGATATGAATTGTATAATGGAAGCTATTCAACAATGGGTCATAGTTTACAGTTTGTAAATAACTTTCCAGATGAAATAAAAGATGTCAAGCAACTGCAGAGATTTTTGGGTTGTTTGAATTATATCAGTCACTTTTATGAGCACTGTGCTCATGACAGAAAGATTCTCAATAAGGGAACGAAGAAAAATCCTTTACCTTGGGATGACAGTGGTACAAAAGCAGTCAGATCTATAAAAGAGAAAGTAAAGCATTTGCCTATACTTCATCTTTTTGTAGAAGGTAGACCCACAGAAGTCTATTCAGACGCATCAGATATTGGGTGGGGTGCTGCTTTAGTTCAGATCATAAAAGATGATTCTTTGCCGAAAGGAAAAAGAAAAGGTAAAGTAAAGAATAAAGAAAAAAGAGTCATATGCGGATACGCAAGTGGAGTATGGAATGATGAGAATTAGAAAAATTGGCATATCAATAAAAAGGAGATGGCAACTGTTTTGTTTGCTGTTAAAAAGTTTCATGATTTTATTGTCTGGCAGGAATTTGTGATATTCACGGATAATAAAGCAATGCCAGGTACATTTGAAAAGCAGGATACGAAAGATGCTGTGACAGCTAGATGGCTGATGGAACTCGCACAATATAGATGTCGTATTAGACACATTGAAGGAATCGGAGAGGGATTGTCTTCCTCAAACCATGTTTGAAGAAGTAGAGTTTCCTTGATATTTTGACATACTGTATTCCATAGAGATTCCAAGGGCATAGATTGGTCCTTGAAAATTCGCTGGTTTCTTTCCTTCCATAATGACCACATGAGAAAATCTGGTATAAGCTTCCATAAGGATTTTAACATCTTGCTCTTGAATGGGTTCCTTGCCCAGTTGCAAACAGTGGAAACTATATCTCCTTGTGTCCTTCCATCCTGTTGGCATCTAAAGCTGACCTTTTCCTAGAGCTTGTGCGCTAATGTACAAGAGTTCATAAGGTGCTGAGTGGTTTCCTCTTCTTGCTTGCAGTTGGGACAGATGGAGGGGCCATGGAAGCTCCTCATGAGATTGTCCCAAGTAAGGATTTTGTTGTGACATAAGAGCCAAAGAAAGGTCGAGAATTTCGGCCAAATCTTGGGGTCCCATATTTTATTCCAGAGTGGGTCCTTGACAGTGTGTTCCTTCATGATGATGTGATAGGCCTCCCTAGTTGTAAAGGTTCCTTTTTCTTCATAGCCCCATCTAAGAATATCATTTTCCTCTGAGTATTGTATTCTTCTCTTTGCTAATTCAGTACTAAGAATCTGTTGAGCTGAGTCCGTTCCTTGTCTTATTATGTGGTCCATGCTACACCATTGCCTGTGACCTTGCAATGTGGAAGGACGCCAGAAGTGCTTGACAATATTATATGTTTGCATTTCCTGCTTCGGGATTTGATGAGGTAAGATCAAATCCTTTAGTTTGGGTTGCTGCTGCCAAGAGTCGTCCCAGAATCTTGCTGTATTTCTGTCCTTCACTTCCCAGAAACTATGCTGCTGAATTAAGAACTTGTGTTGCTTGGCCGCATTCCAGATTAGAGAACCTGGGTTGACTTCTGAAATTCGGACTAATTCTTCAGTGGGTCGACTATTCGCATACTTTGCAGTCCATAGTGATGCCCAGAGGGTGGATGGCGTAGAAAGCCATTTCCACCAAACGCGGGCGCCCATAACCATATTGTTGTGGTAAGGATCCTGTAGACCCATTCCACTAGCAAGCTTTGGCCGACAAACTGTGTCCCAATTGACTAGAGCCCATTTGTGTTTTTGATTTGAGTTGCCCCACAGGAAGGATCTCTGTAGGCGTTTGATCTCTTTGAGAACCCATTTGGGTGCTGCTAAGATCGAGAAGAGATACAACGAGAAGGATTGCAGAACAACCTTGATTAAGACAAGGCGATTGGCCATATTGAGAGCTCTATGAGCCCATGAAGATAATCGAGCCTCCAGTTTTTCTAAGAGCATTCTCCAAGAGGAGTGTTTCAAAGCTGAGTCAGTCAAAGGAGCACCAAGATACTTGGAAGGGAGAGCAGCAATTGAGAATCTAGGAATACGAGCTATAGAAGCTTGGGTGACAGTTGGGGTATGAAAAAAGAAGATTTGAGATTTGGCCTTGTTTATATTTGCGCCAGAGGCCTCCGAAAAGTCTGTCAATAGTGAATTGAATTGTCGAGCTTCTTGGACTGAAGGGTGACCAAAAAGCATATTGTCGTCCACAAATTGCTAATGAGTGAAGGTTGGAGAGTTAGGAAATGACAGGCTCCTTAGATTTCGGGTCAACAAAGCAGCTTTAATACTGCGGCCAAGACCTTCCGCCATTAACACAAAGAGAAAGGGGGAAAGGGGGTCCCCCTGTCTGATACCCCGGGAAGGCTGGAAAGGTGATGAGGGGATACCATTAATCAAAATTGAGAAGAAAGAGGAAGAGATGAGACTCATGACCCAACGAATCCAAGTTGGGGAGAAACCAAAGGCAGATAGGGTCTTTTGAATGTACATCCAACTTAAACTGTCAAAGGCTTTTGAGAGGTCGATTTTAAGTAGTATACCTAATTTCTTGGAGTGCTTCAGGGAGTGGATAATTTCATGAGTTAGGATTATGCCATCCGTAATCTGCCTGCCTTCTACATATCCTCACTGCTTCGGCGAAATGAGAAGTAGTAGCAGCGATTTGAGTCTTGATGCTACGATTTTGGACACTATCTTTTAGATGACATTGTTGCATAGGGCAATGGGCCGAAATTTGTCAGGGGTGCTAGATTGAGCTTCCTTTGGGATAAGGGGTATGAATGTGGCATTCATAGCCGGAAGCATCCACCTCATGGTTCTTGATTCTTCCACATTCTGCCAGACTTCCAATTTAATTAGATCCCAGAAATTATGGAAAAAATTGGAGGTAAATCCATCCGGCTCCGGCGCCTTGCCTTCTTTCAGTTGATGAACTGCATTTTCCACTTCCTATAAGTTGACCGGCCTGAGTAAAAGTTGGTTGTGCTTCTCTGTGATGAGTTTAGGGATGTTCTCTGTGATTTTTCCTATAGCTTGCATTTTGTCCACCTGTGGTTCTTGATGAGAGCTTGCTTAAAGTAGTTGAGAAGTTCAAGCTCAGTTTCTTCATGTTTTTCCACTTTTACCCCTTGTCCATTTTGGATTTGAGTAATATTGTTATTCATTCGGCGTTGAATAGTGGAACGGTGAAAAAATTTGGTATTTTTTTTCCCTTTCTTTAGCCACCTAATTCTTGATTTTTGCCTCTAGAGCATTTCTTTTTGTTTGGCCCTCTCTGAGATCTGAGTTTCAAGAGACTTTTCCTATTTCGAAAGTTCCTCTGATCTTCCCTCTGTGATGATCAGTTGCTGCAATTGTTTCATATTTTGATCTAGAGTAGTCTGGGCCTGGAAAATGTTACTAAACGAAGAATGGTTCTATTGTTTTATTTCACTGTTGAGGTATTTAAGTTTTTGCTGAAATTTGAACATGCTTGTACCATTTGGTGAAGAGAAGTTGGTCCATTCCAAATTTACCAGATTGACAAAATCCGGATGTGTCATCCAAAAAGCCTCGAAGCGAAACGACCTGCGGGTAGCATTGCCTGGTTGAGACCATTGGAGAGAAATTGGCCAATGGTTTGAGCTTGTCAGCGGCAGGATTGAAGTTAAGAGATCTCCCCCTAAGTGGATTACATTGTTAGAGATTAGGAATCTGTCCAGGCGAGACGCAATTTGGTGCGAACTAGCTATTTTGTTATTCCAGGTAAAAAGGCCATTGTTGAATGGCATGCCAATAAGCCAATTGCTTTGAATGTAATCTTTTAGATTGTTGCTTTCCTTGTCTAGCTTGTTCCTTCCTCGCTTTTCTTCCATCTTGGTTATCATGTTGAAGTTGCCCCCAGTGATCCAGAGCGGATGAGACCTATCAGTATTAATTGAGGAAAGGGTATTCAGAAGTTCTACTTTATGCATAGCTTCCTGGGGAAAATATAGATTGGTTATGTGACCATATATACTGGTTCCTGTAATGTGGAAAGTAGCTTGAAGGAAATGATTGTTTGCATGAATGTTGTTGGGCGTGATTGTGCGTGCATCCCAGATGATTGCCAAGCCTCCTGAGGCACCAAAGGCATCTACTGCTGCTGCTATATACCCGACCAAACTTTTGCAGCAATTCAGTCTAGAGAGATGGAGTTGCATTTAGTTACCTGCAGAAAGAGAATTTGGGGCTTCTCTTGCTTTATCATGTTCCTAATCAGTATGCTTTTCCTAGGGCTATTAAGCCCCCTGATGTTCCATGATATTAACTTTATGATGGAAGGTTGGAGAGAGAGTTGTAATACTTTGTAAGCTTGGAGTACCTGCCTGACTCCACGAGCATTTCCCCAATGTGGATGGTGCATTGAAGATCCGTTTTCCTCCCTCTCTTTTTGTTATCTTTGATTATGCTTTTCCCATCCCAAAGACCTCCAGTTTGAATACCTAGGGATTTTTGCCGTTGAGCTCTGGAGAGAATTACTTCCAGATTCTCCAACTGTCGCTCTGGGATTTTATCATAATTTTTTGTTTTGCATGCATGCTCTAGACCAAGAATGTCCAAATCCCCAATGTCTATGCTTTCTGGTTCTTCTTCCATATGATGTGTGTCACTTATGTCTTCTGTTGTTTCTGTTGCCTTGGAAAGGTCGGGTTGCGAGTTGTCTACCTTCATTCCTTGCGAGTGCCAAGTTGGGACTGTGCGCATAGCCGTGGAGGAAGTATCTGTGGGTAATGGTTCTTTTGGGATTTTTTTGGGATCAGAATGTACAGGTTGTTTGTTCATCATGGGATCCTTCTCAGATGGGACAAGGGGCTCAGGGTTGTGTACTTGTTGTGCTAGCACTTCAAAACTGTTGCTCGTAGAGGGTTTTGATGAACTGGCTTGAGGCTTCTTAGGGATTGAAGCAGGTTTCTTGTGATTTTTCCTACAATTGGCAACTTTAGTGAAGCCAGTCAGATCAGACTCCTCAGGGGCAGTGGTATTCAAGGGCTTCTGGTTTAGAGGACAGTCCTGAAACAGGTGACCCAGTGCATGACATCTCCTGCATCTGAACAACACATGTTCATAATCAATTAACTGGACCCATTCAACATCGTCGTGAAAAATACTTACCGCATCCGGGAGTGCCTTGCTAAGGTGCATATAAACACAAATGCGGGTGAAGGAGGTGTATCTTCGGAGTTTTGTTTCCTCTGCTGTTTTGACAAATTCACCGAGACCATTTCCTATGGTTTGTAACGTCTCTTCATCCCAGTATTCCATTGGGAGAGAGTAGAGACAGATCCAGACTGGCGCCCAACTGAGATCTTCTTTGTCTGGATTAAAGCGCTCCACCCATCCCCTCAAATGTAGGCTAGCTGCGTTGAAAAAATAGGGGCCGCCATCTAGTACTCTGTTTCGGTCCTCCAAGCAGTTAAAGATGGCTGTGAAGAACCCTTTAGGTCCTAGCTGCAGCGTTATGTGTCCGTTCGGCTTCCACTTCGCTGCTATCTAGCCATGCAACGCTTTCTCTGTTGGCCACATACCGATGAATTTGCCTATCAATGCATGATCTCTCATGTACTGGATCTAAGCATTGATCCGATGACTCGGGAGCTCTATTTTCGGGCGTTCAGCAGCGACTAGTCTACAGGTATTTGAGGTGACCTGGGGGTTCTCCCTGTCGTTCGTCTTGGCATCTTGTGGATCTATCTTCTCTCTGTCTCCATTTTGATCAGCTGAACTAGTACCTTCCTCACGCCTCTGAGGAGAATAATTTGCGTTGGGGGGAGGCGCAACGTCCTCCCCCTAGGGGGTATTCATGATGCTCGCGCTAATTCTTGTCGTATGCTACCTTTCGTATCGTTGATGGTATGACAGTATTACAAAACGCTGCTCAGGTCTGCTGTTGCAGGTTTTGCAGAAACCCTAAGTTGCCATTCCCTCAGACCACCATCCGCTCGTCACTTGTGGAACATAAGTATATTAGGGAGGAGGTGGATCAACGATAGGCTTTGGTATTATTCTTTGTAAAGATAAAGGAAAAAACAAATTAAAAAAAGGAAAAGAAAAAAAGAAAAAAAGAAAAAATTGTTTATAGCCTTAAAAAGAAAATATAGAATTATAGATATGTAAGATTTTTAAAACCAAATTTTAATGGTTAACTTGGTTTGTAAGATGCTTATGTGTGAAGCAATCCTTTCTCATTAAGTTATTTTTTTGTAGCCTTAAAAACAAAATATAGAATTGTAGATAAATAAGATTTTTAAAACAAAATTTTAATGGTTAACTTGGTTTCTAACATGCTTATGTGAAAAGTGATCTTTTCTCATTGAGTTATTTGGGTTTTTTTAAGTTATTTTTGTAATTAGTGGTTAATCTACCATCTACTAAATTTAATTTTTTTGAGAAAGATGGGATTTTTTTTTTCAAAGTTATTTCTTTGGAAAAATAAATAAATTTATAAATAATATTTTTTAGTCGAAAGAATTCAAAGTAAAAATTAATCCAAGAATAAGTCTATTTTTCAATGGAAAATATTAAGAATAATACAAAAATTGTAGTGGCGTAGTCTTTGTCTTCATTTGCACAAGAGTTAAGAGAACCATAATGTTAATTAGACAAATAACAAGTATTATAATAGTGTTTATATAGAAGTAACAAATATATATATATATATATATATATATATATATATATATATATTATATATATATATAATATGTCTCTTCTTAATCAATTTTTTTTCTAAGAGGTAATCCTCATAAATATCTTATTATATCAAATTTCTCCCCCATATAACATTGATAATCTATCATTGTTTCTTTTGGTTTTGTGATGATAGTCTCTTTATGCTTTTATGGACCCATAAATCTAGATTTGAAATATAATTAAATTCAATTTATAATCCATAGGGTATGATGGGCTTGGTTGATTTCAAGTACATTCCAATCCTTGTTGCACAATTATGAGTCACTTATTAGTTGCTAAATTTTGAAAAAAAATGGGTTTGCAATATGGGTTGTTGGCACTAGTCAACATGATTGAGCCAAAACAAACCCTCTTTTACTGAAAATTACTAAGTACTTGATCCCTAGACCCAAACTAGGGTTCAACTAAATTTTATAAATATTTCGAGTTTCATATGTTGGAAGATTCTAAGTTATTATTTTTCTTAAAAACCCATGATTTGGACTTGAACTCTACATTAACTCTATTTTAAAGCCCCCTCAAGACTAAGACTCAAACAAGAGGAAACCTTAGATTAAAATGAGTTGCATACCATGTTATGTTTGTAAATAAAGGCAAGGACCTATGTGGTCATGGTAATAAGGGACACCAATAAGGTCGCATGGAAAACTAAGAAAGTGTTATGTCGCTTATTGAGAAACATTACTAGCTAATTTCATAAAAAAAAAAAATATAAGTATCAAACCCATCAAACTAAAATATATTATCCATTCAGTATAATAAATTATGCAAGTCCAAGAGAGTAGGTAGATTAGAAAGGTCACGACATGAAATTTAAGAGTATTTTTATATGCTCACATGCATAAGATCTCACAATGTGGTAGCTTAACCAAGGTCCACATCATACATGATGATGGCATAAAGGAAGACAAGGAGATGTCGTGATTAATAGGATATTGCATGTATGGATAATCACATTCATAAAGTGTGAGTTATTGGGACAACTATAAGCCCTTGAGAGTGCCACATGCCATATCGCATAACATGAGTTTTTTTTTTTTGGTTAAGTTCCTAAGAGCCAAACTCAAAATATTATGAATGTGTTTTATAATACTCTTAAGTACTTGGACTTTATTCTCTTTTGAATTTCATAAGAATCGATGCACCTAACCTTTGATTCAATGGTATTCTATATCCCTTTCAAGTCTTAAGTCCTTACTAGATTTAACTCATTATGTTTAAATGAAAGGGCCCCTCGTGGACCCGAGACATTGCTTGACAAGATATATTGAAGTTTTTAATTTGGGTTATGTTGTAGCTGCTACAACCACTCTCCAAATTTTTCTCCATGCTTTGATTTTGGAGCATCCCTTCTATCCACAAGATCTTATCATTTACTAATGTCAAGTATTCATGCTATGATCAAGACTTATCTTTTCATTCTTTGCTTGTGATGTTTTGTTTTGATCCCGGTTTGATACCTTTCAAACACAAGCTATATATTGACTTGACTTTGCAGCATCATCGGTCTTCCCTCTAGAAACTGTACAATCTCAGAAGGAAGGCTAGCCTTGAGGATATGAATTGCGCAATTCAGACAGGCAAGCCAACCTTGAGCTTATAAACTGCACAATTGTGGAAGACAACCCAATCTTAAGCTCATAAATTGCGCAAAGATTCCCTTGAGCTCAGGAACTACGCAATTCACGTAGTCAAGGAGTTGTCGAGTCCCTTGTGGTTGGGAATTGAGAAATCCTTCTTGGTAGTGTGAATGGTAGGTTTCCCGAAAAAGAAAAAAGTAAAAAAAGAAAAAAACATACCTAGAAAATAGGGAGTGGATAATTAGTTTCCCGAAGGATGACACAAGTTGTTATTTTCGAACTTTCGCCAAGTGTCGTATTTTCCTTCATTTCAGGCATGCACGTCATAAACCACAATCAATCTATTAATAGATGCTCCTACATATCATTTTCACATTCGATCTTGGATCTCTAGCCTTCCCAAGGAGATCAAGGAAACTTCAGTGGAGTTTGTGACACTTTTTCGAGTGAGTTTTGGTTTTGTCATATTTTATCACTTTTTGTCATTTAGCTTCTGTGAGTATTGTTTTTCTTGTTTATTTTCATGGTTTCTAGTTTTTGGAATTAGATTAGCTTTTACAAGTGTTGGTTCCATCTATCGTTCACCTTTTACAAGTGCTGCATCAACTTCTTTTTTTTCCCATTAGTGGTCGTCGTTTTAGCGACTCCCTATGCATGTTTGTTTTTCCTTTTGCATGTTGATCTTGTGCACTTAATATTCACTAATATATCTTTCCTTAGTCAAATATACACTCTAACTTGCACTATCACTCAGAGCTGCTACTTTCCCATCCTCTTTTCGAGTAGATATGCCCTTCACTTGGCCAGCAGTTGCCTTGCTCAATTGGGCATTGCACAAGTCCAAGGCTCAAGCTTCAAGCTTGGCTTCTGAGATTGTGCAATGTACAGTAACTAGCTTTTCCAATTGCGCATTGCGTAGTTCTATGGCTCAAGCCTCACCCTTGGCCACCAATACTACGTAATGCACAGTGTCTCCCTTAGTATGCCCAGGATGAGAGTACGCATTGCGTAGTCTCAAGCCTCAAGATGCTCCCCTAGCTATTGATCATGCACAATGTGCAGTTCTTGGAGCTAGTTCCTCCCCCTAGCTAAGGAATTACACAATTTTCCCCATTAGTCTCATGGTTATTGCCTTGATATTTCTTTATGAGGCATTTTGCTAAATTCAATTTATGTTTTCCATGAGTTGATTTTCCTCCTATAGGTATTGCAGTTGTTGAGCACTTCGCTTGATTAGTCACTATTATCATGGCCCCCAAGAGATCTGCCTCAAAGGACACAACATAAAGCAACAATGGGGAGAGAGTTGAGATTACTTCAATGAACTTTCCATTTTTCTCAGATACTCAATTGTTCACAGAAAAGGAGTCATACATCACACGACACAAAGTAAATGAGGCATTCTCAGGAAGAATCTTCAAAGAAGATCTTGAAGACCAACAACTCTATGTCAATGTCCAAAAGTCAAGGTTACACAAGATTGCATGCAGGTACCAACTTTCCCATGAGCAGACATTGTCAGTTGGATAATATCGCATACATATTGCAAGACTATGACTCTTAATAGTGCCAACGGACAAAGGCTTGCCTGTTTTCTAGCACCAGATTACCATCTCATGTACCATTTTTCGAAGTCAGAATCACTCATGGATTCTTACTTCTATGCAGCCGCCAGCTACTTGAGCACAAAGAAGGTTATCAAAGGTTGGGTGAAAGAGCCAACAAAGTTTCATCTGACACCCACCAACACGTACAAGACAAAATCTCTCAGGAAGTCTTATTAGTACTTGATAGTTCTATGCTACATGATCCATGGTCAGCAGAGTACTAAGACCTTCCCCGAAGGGTGGGCATTCTTACTAAACCAGATTGCGAACGAAGGAAAACCATTCAATTGGTCATACCTTTTGGATCAATAGCTAAAAATCCATGTAGATAATTCCTATAATCCTCCCAAGGGAAAGAAATCCATATTTTACATGTTTTCCTACCTACTGGATGCAATATGTTATCATAATTCATTTCCTGGCATGAATTGGACTTGGACACCAAGAGATTTTGTCATGCACATTTACTGCAAGTTGTTTTTGGAGTGCAGCCACAAAGGAGTAATGGAAAATTTGAATGATCTCTTCCTCATTATGTTATACAAGTTAATATTTGAGGAAGATCCATCTTCCATGTCATGTGGGGCATTGGAAACAGTTTCAGAAATAGCAAATTGGTTTTCCTCACTAGGTGGCACTTTCCTTAGTGTTTGGCGGACAAAATTCAGCGCATCTTCTACCAAGGTATGCCACCGATAAGATGGTCATGTAAGAAATTTCTTACCACCTTTTGCATAGGGTTATTAGCAGTTTTTCACAGGAAGAAGAAAGTACCTTAGCCCTCTCTTCCTATGCATATTGGATTGTACGAAATCAAGAATATGAAAGTTACAGACACCGAAGGCAAGGAGATAGAGAAATTTGCATTCAGTCGTTTGGACTTCAATCGATGTGATCCTAGGAATTTTTTAAAGACCACTATGCAATGATTCATTTTTAATGGCCAAGTGGGACCTTTTGCAGATCTGAGGAAGAGATGAAGAATTGTTATAATGCCTCCAAGTCCCACGAACCAGTCAACTTCACTGGAACATCACAGGTTACTCTGTAGAAGGAAGTCACTCCATAGGTAGTACCAGTAGAAAGGCGCAACCCAATTTGCGAAAAGGGAAAGAGGAAATTTGTGCATAGTTCAGTGGAAGAGCAGAGTCGCAAGATGAAAGCATATCCAATCATATTGAAAGCAACCATAACAGCAGAGAAGAGGAGGAAGCAAAAATAGCAGGAGAAAGAGATGAAGCAGAGGGGAGAACAAGAGCATAGGAGATTGGAAGAACAAAGGAAAAGACAACAACAAGAAGAAAGGTGGAGAGGAGAGGAAGAAGAAGTAGCACATAAACAAGTCAAGGAGCAAGAGCAGAACTAGCTACCACGAGAGGAGAGAAAATAGTTGCAAGACAAGTAGCTCGCTCAAGAAATTGAGGAGTTAATTGTGATTCAATACATGTAGGTGGAACCTAAGCTGTTGAAACAAGATGTTGATCTAATGTCGAGCACTCAACATGTCGCCATTCAGTCTCCCCCTCCTCTGACAACAAATCAAGCTCCAAGCAAGGACGAGGAAATTATTCCTCTTGATGAAGGTCCAGTCATGGACACATACAATATGACTTACAATGAGCTTAAGAAGAAGATTTTACAAGAAAGGAAGAAATATTTTCCGTATGATCTCACATCTATTGTAATCATCAAAGAAATGGTGATTGTGATAAACACCAGAAGGAAACAATGTAAACTTTGAAACGAGAACTATAAACTCAAAATGGGAACTCTGGCAAAAAAACAAAAAAAAAACATCAAAAATAGTGCTAAAAACGAAAAGTGTGTATACTGGAACGATGTTTTTATTTTTTAGGCATCAATTTTGAACATGTTTTAAAAATGGCAGTGACTACGAAATTTACTATGAAATTTTCGTGCAAAATATAACTTCAAAATGAAAGTGATAATACTGGAACAATGATTTTTTTTTTTAAGGGTTAATTTTCAAAATTAAAAAAAAATGCTAATAAAACCAAATTTTTATGTGTCAAACAAAGTTGTTTATGAGGAAAAAAACACATTAATGTTTTTGGTAGAATATCATTTTTCTTTCCTAAGTATAAATTTAACATGTTTTCAACCATAACATGCTAGATACAAAAGAATTGAAATTTTTTCAACTATAAAATTAAAAAACCATGACATTATGAACAAATTACATCATTAAATGAATTCAAAAGTCATTATTTGTATATTGAATAAGACATACATTATATCTCTAATTTAATATTGCATTGTAGATATTTTAAACAATAAAATTTATCATAATTAAGACATATAATCCAACAATATAAAAATGCCTCATAACTTCTCATTTAACACCATATGAAAATCATTAATTTTATTTGAAGATACGATGCATATATCAGTTATATAAACTGTCTTAAACAATTATTCAAAATCATTCATATTTTCTTGCACACCATCAGAATTCACATCTTCAGATGAGTGACTGGATGTTGACGAAGATGTTCCATATTCTTCTCTTTCATCAACTAGTGCCCCATCTGAGTCCACATGCATGCCCAACATTTCAGGTTTCAAAAATCTTCTAGATCTACGACTGGTTTCAACAGACTCCCATGTCAACACTGTTCCTTCTGGTAACAACCTTTTCAGAATCTCTATCGTCTTGAAGTGAAGATTTCCTCTCTTTGTTAAATTGAAGTCATAAACAAGTATGTCAACATCCTCCAATTTTAATATGTTTGTGCGGCGGCGATTTATATTTGTACCCTTTCTTTTTCTTTTTCCGCCATTTTTTTTGTCAGCTACCATCTTTGGCTTATACATACCATTGAATGAGTGTGTATTTGTGGCATACCAATGTACTTCAACACTTGTAACATCTTCATTTTCTGTAAAGACCTTTATAACTTTAGCAACCCAAAATGGATAGCCATTGGGATCTCCATCTGCTAACACTACAACCATGCAACCCTCCTTAATATCCTGTACTGAACCCCTATAAAAGTCTTCCATGGCTTCACGTTGTGCACGGGATCTTCTGGAACCAATATACATCTCTCTTTCTGCTGCCTGTGAAGAATTAATAATACCTTGAGATTGTTGTTGTTTAACAATGTTTACTTCCTCATGTTCATTCGACACATTTTGTGTCCAAATAAATAGATTTTTCAAAGGTATATCTTCATTTGTTGTTGTTGAAATGATATCACTTTGATTATTGAAAAATGACTCCCACCAAACTGAATTAGCAATGTCAAAGTACTCATATATATATCTAATACATTTTTTAATTTCTTCTAGGCAATCAGAATAATTTATATCTCTATTCTGTCTACGTGCATTTTGAACTTCACCAACTGATTGTAATAACAATATTTTTGATGCAAATATTGGATGATCTGGAATGAACTTCAAAAATTGCAAACCTGATGACGATGCCCATTCTGTAGTGGTTGAATACTTCTTTCCCCATATTAGTGTTTTCCCATCAATTTTTTTGATACGAAATTGATGTTGGAAGCTAATGTCATTAAGTTATTCAATGCATTTCCCCTCACCATATGATCCCAGAATAAACCTTCGCATGTCAACAGTTTCTTCCAACACATCAAAAGTAGGCTCTGGCATGTATGATTTCTTAATACATTCAATTAGTGATGGCAAGCTCCCAACTTCCTTCCTCCTCAATGTGATCGAAAAACGACTGAACATATGATCAATATGGTCATGAGTGTGCCCAACAAGAAGGAAACCAACCTTTACCTTTCGAAAAATTCTCAATTCAACAAACATGTTTAGATATCCAAAAACAACCTGATTTTTGTTTTCACGGCAAGTGTTATCCAATTGTAGATACAAAACTTCAGGAAGATTACCAGACCAATGAGAAATCACATAATGAATTATGGTTATGGTCATATTTGCATCATTATGAATATTTGGAGCCGTGAAGTACACCCTTGGCAACATTTTCCCATTGAAGACCATACAACCGACCAAGTGAAACTGAATAAAAGTTTCCTCCCGTAAATTTTTGGGTGTGCGAACAAAATGTAGTAAAAGTGTTTTCTTCTGGTCCATACCATCAATTATCAAACCCAAATATTTATTCGGATTATCATAACACTTCTTTCGATGCTTGTACAGCTTCTTCCTTTCGTTTGTTTGTTGTTCGCGATGCTCCTGAAGTTCTTTGACAATTAAATCTACACAACATAAAAGAAATTCATTAAGAAATATGTTTTCATAGTTGATGACTATACAATTTTAAAAGTTAAAGTTATGAACGCTTACCTCTTTCTGAGCCTTCACATTTGTCCCTTTTTGGTTTAAGAAAAGCACATGTACTGCAAATCACCATCCTTGTCTTCTTATGAATACAAACATTGTTGAATTCTTTCTTCCATACCTTCACAAAATATTGATATGTAATAAACTGGTGATGTCCCTCAACACCTTCTGCATATTCTTTGTATAAGTTGTAGATTTCTTGTCTTGAAAAATTATCTGGAATATGTATTGTCTCTCTATTTGGCATACACTCTCTATTCTTTGAAAAGAAATCTTTCATCCATGACATTGCAGTATTTGATAACGGCCCAAACTGTCTTTTATGACGTACTTCTAAATAAAATGTGGGATCAATTTCAAAATTTTCTTGAATTCCCGAGAGATGAAAATTCCCAATCAAATGAAACATTTTGAAAGATTTTCTACACATAAATAAATTCCTAATATGATAATCATAAGCTGACAATATAGATTGCATGCACCCAACTAAATATGAATTTTGCATGCTTTTATTCATTGACAAATATCTCTTCCTGCTTTCTAATGCAAATGTGAAATCCATATGTTTCAAGCAATTTTTTTGGCAACATTCACTTGAAATGAGAGCGCTGATAGAACTTTTTCTCGTCAAATATTCTGCTCTACCCCTTGTATAACTAGAACAACGTACATTGATACGAAAAGGTCTGCTCCTACTCCTCGATATAATATTTCTTGGCAACATCTCCATCATTGGATCATCATTTGTATAAGGATTTTCATCATCATTAAGAGGAATGTTATCCACACTATGATCAGCTCTGCTTTTCAAATATTGACTTGGAGGATATTCTTCATCTTCCCCTTCTTTAGTGCTACTGTCATAGTCCTTAGAATTCGCACTGAATGGAAAATTTGACTCGATGTTTAATGGATATTCTTCCTCATGTGCATTGTCAGTGCTACTCTCATAGTCCATAGAATTAGGAATACGTCGAAAATGTGACTATTTACTTATTGAAGATGCTACATCCTGTCCTTTGTCACTGCTACCTTTATACTCATTAGAATTAGGACCAAGTGCATCATCCTGTCCTTCATCACTGCTGCTCTCATAGTCCTTAGAATTAGGAATAAGAGGACACTGTGACACTCCATTATTTTGAAATTCATCATCACACTCTTCATAACTGTTGCTCTCATAGTCCTTAGATTGAGGACTAAATGGACACCATGACACTCCAATTTTTTGAAATTCATCATCCCGCTCTTCATCGCTGCTGCTTTCATAGTACTTAGAATTAGGACTAACTGGACACCGTGACACTCCATACTTTTGAAATTCATCATCATGCTCTTCATCACTTCTGCTCTCATAGTCCTTAGAATTAGGACTAAGTGGACATTTTGACACTCCATTCTTTTGAAATTCGTTATCACACTCTTCATCACTACTGCTCTCATAGTTCTTAGAATTAGGACTAAGTGGACACCGTGACACTCCATTCTTTTGAAATTCACCATCATGCACTTCAAAACTGCTGCTCTCATAGTCCTCAGAATTAGGACTAAATGGACACCGTGACACTCCATTCTTTTGAGCTTCACCATCATGCTCTTCAAAACTGTTACTCTCATAGTCCTCATAATTAGGACTAAGTGGACATCGTGACACTCCATTCTTTTGAACTTCACCATCACGCTCTTCATCATCGCTGCTTTCATAGTCCTTAGAATTAAGACTAAGTGGAATCTCTGACTCTTTATTTATTTGAAAGTCTCCATCCCCTCTTTCATCAGTGCTGCTCTCATAGTTTTTAGAATCAAGACTAAGTGGAATAATTGATTTTTTATTCATAGTGGAAGAATTTCCGCTATATTCATCAATATGAATAGAGTTGTTACGCGATGAAGATGTTGATGGTGTATAAATCGAAACTTCATTATCAGAACAATCCATTCCTTTCAAATAGAAGATGTTGAATGATACAAATGGAGTCTCCGAAGGATATTATATAGCTTAAAGAATAAAATATTCCCTCCAAAATTATTCCCTCCAAAAGGTTTTGTGAAAATATTTCCCTCCAAAAATTTTCACGAAAATATTTCCCTCCAAAAGTTTGTTAGATTTATTTACCTTCATTATTTTATTCTACAATTTATTGAAAAACGTAAACTAATTTTTTTTATGAAATAAATCACTAAAATTAAAATTGTAAACTACAACTTGTACATTAATTATTCTAATAGTTAAAGTATATAATATTTACTAAACAACTATTTTTTTTTAATTTTTATAATATATTCTAAAACAAATTAATCCCACATTCAATCCATTGTAAAACAATTCTACAATATTCGCTCTATAATATTTTAAAACAAATTATCCCACATTAATGTACGGAAAAACATCTCCGTAATTTCACTTATATATTAAATTTCATTATCACTATTACTCACGTCACATCCAAGTTTTCTGAAGTTCGTTGAAAGACTCGTGAATTTGTGGAGCAGCTATATTGCTATCAACAACATATTCAACGAAGAATTCTCGCAATTGAAAGGTAAGTTCAATTCTTTTCCTTCAAAATTTTCATATTAAATTAATTTAATGAAGATTTTTTTTTTTTAAATTAATAATTTTTCTGAGCCAAAATAACAATTACGTCCATCGTGAGCATGGTGGGCCCAATCAAACTCAATCACCCAATAGCCGTGGGTGGGCCGTCGTGGTGTCACGCGGTGGGCAGGGAGGTCGTGTGGGGTAGGCGGACGGGGATAGAGGGAGGACGACGCAACCTGACTCGCCCCCTATCACCAACCCCCCAATCTCGACACTCTGACCTCCTTCAACCACACCCCGTGCCCCTACCTCCTTACCCCTTGTCCACATCCCCACATGACTCGTCAACATTCCCATCCCTACCCGCACCTGCCCCCTCACCCACACGCCCTCCCCATTATCCACCACATCACCTCACACGCCCTCCTCATGCAGCGACCCTCTGCACCCCCTCACACTCCTCCCTCTACCCCCGTCCACCTACCCCACGTCAAACCGCCTGCCCCTCAAACTCCCCCCTCTCGTCCTCCCCCAACCCCCCCTCAAAA
>APFE030939211.1:0-14816 GCA_000404065.3 Pinus taeda | reverse complement strand
TACAAGTGGGTATGTGTTTAACCTATTTGGAGGTGCAGTCAATTGGATGAGTAAGAAACAATTTGTAGTGGCACTATAAACTACAGGGGCAGAATACATGGCAGCCACTCATGCAAGCAAGGAAGCAGTTTGGTTGCAGAGATTGTGTTCAAGTATGGTGTCAATACAGGGAGCTATAAGGATAGATTGTGACAGCCAAAGTGCAATTTTATTGGCAAAGAACCCTGCTTACCATTCAAAGACAAAGCGCATTGATGTTCAGTATCACTTTGGGAGGGATATGATAGAAGACAAAAAGGTGTTGTTGGTAAAGGTGGACACTTTGAAGAATACTGGAGATGCATTGAAAAAATATGTGAGCTTTGATAAGTTCTCTTAGTGTAGAGAAACAATGGGAATTGCAGGGCTGGATAAATGACTAAGCTCTCTTGTGGCCCCCTGTGGAAAGAAAACAACAAGTGGGAGAATGTTGGGTTGTGTTATATTCTTTCCACGACTAGCCCACGTAGTTAACCGGGGGGTTAGGAGGGGGGTAGAGCCCCCCCTTCGTTGTGCTAATTGTGTAGAGGGGGGAGTCACAGGGCGTTTGAGGGGTGCGGGTAACCCCACTCTATGGGGTCCAGGGCAGCGTCCTGAAAATTTTTGGTTTTGAACCCTATGTTAGGTTGGGCAGACCTACCTATATATATATATATATATTCTCAAGGGTATCTTTTTTTTTTAGACTTCATTAGAGTCTTCATATCTTCCATGGAGATATCCTAGTTAAATCTTCTTGGTATTTACCATGATTGCATATTCCACGATCTCTTCCTTCCTTTCTTCACACATTTCATTCCCAAGAGCTTCCAATCAGAGTTCCTCAATTGTAGTCAACCGACTCATACTTCATAAGAGGACATATTGATTTCATCTAGTGAATGTGTGACCCATGCAGTCATGCATTCCTTTGAAGGAGGAGATCCTTTCTTTTGATCATGCTCTTAAGATAGAGCATTGGTCCATGTTACCTGCAACTATATGACATGATATTCCAATATGGATTGTAAGCATACATACCTCATTTTTCCTTTGGGTCATCTAGACTTCCTATAACAACTTCGTTGATTGAAAGAGCTTCAGCCCTTGATTTGCTTCACTTTTATGTCATCATACCATCATCCCATGAATTCCACAAGTTTGGAATTCTTGATGAAACACTAGCTTCCCCTCATGATTGGTGAACCTTTCAATGAAGATTCCATCAGAGAATCTTGAGGATCTAAAGTATCTCCATCAGTAGATGTTTCCATTTGACAGATGTATGATGAACCTTGTACTAGATGACCTTGCCACTTGTGTTTTCAATGAGATTCCCAAGAGCTATATCCTTGACTTCTATAGATTCTAATTGTATTTCATGCTTCTCTATGATGATGTCTCGAGCTCTTGATTTCAATGCTTCTATTATGCCTTGTGCATCCCATTATTTTACTTGGTGAACCATGAAGACTTAGGAACTTGAAAAGAACTTATGTGAGGAAGACTATCCCAATAGTGGAGATCTATTACTTCCTCCCTCTTGGATTTTTTCTTTTCAGGTTCCTCCACTTCCTTAGTGATGTGGGCTTCTTCTCTTCCTCTTTTGTTATTGTCCTTCTTGAGCTTAGGACAATCTCTCCTATAGTTCCCATATTCTTGACACCCATAGCATTGTATTTCAGCCATGTTCTTCTTCTTTTTCTGAGTACCAAACTTTCCAAATTGTCCCTTTCTTTTTGTCATTGCAGCATAAGCTTGATTTTACTCACCTATTCCCACATTAGATTTGTCCTTTAGTCTAGATTCTTCAATCTTGCACAGTGACCATATATCTTGAAATGGAGTAGCTTTTTTCTTCCCATAAATACTTGAAGTAAAGTTACCCCACTCCTTCGGTAGTGCATTTAATACAACTGTAGTCATTTCTCTATCAGACATGACTTCTCCCAGATCTTGTAGTTGATCTTGGATCTCAGATATCCTCATAAAGTATGAGGTTGTTCCATCTTCCCTTGACATCTTCAGCTTGTAGAGTTCTTGCTTTAATGATATGACTTCTCCAGTAGTGCATACAGAATACAACTCTACTATTTTGTCATAGATTTATTTTGAAGTTTCGAGTTTAGATACATATGGGAGAGGGGATCGCTGATAGACTCTATGAGAATATTTTGAGCCCTAACTTCCCCTTTGATATACTTGGCAAGAGCTTGAGCATCTTCCTTTCTTGGTTCAGTGATAGAACCTTTGACATATTCCATAACCGCATTTTCAATGAGATTCAGATCTGTCCTTTTCTTTCATGCAAGATAGTTTGAAGCCCAAACCAATTTTTTGTTTTCCTTGCAAAAATACATTTTGACAGATTTAGATGTGGAAATAAATATACTTACTTGATAGGTTGTTCTTTATTCTTGTTGCTTCCTTCATGTTGATGACGATATAGAGGATAGAAAACTTCTCTTTGCTTAAGGTATTTTTCTTCAAGAATGATCCTTGATCCTGTGAAGAGTGAGATGGCACTGTTCGGATCTAGCTTCCTTTGGATGAATAGTCTTCAAAACACTTTAATTTGAGTAGATGTATGGTTTTGGCCTTCTCCCTCTTGATGATGATCCCAATACTTCTTTGTAGACTTCTTTAATCTAGGGTTATGATGCTTCCTTTGAATTTAAGATGATATTTTCTTTGATGCCTTCCTTGAGATTTGATCCTTGAGTGTCCCTTGATAAGATCCCCTTCCTTGACTTAGTCACCTTAGCTCTGATACCATGTCGAGAAATCTAGGGCATAGAGATTAAGTGATTACTCTTCTATTAGTAACTGCTTTTGAGTGATTTTTACTTCTTTAGATTAGGATCTTCTTTTACTGAGGTTATTAGTGTTCTTCTTCATCAAACAGTTACCAATGCATAAACCATAAAGAGACAAGAGACACATAATTTAGGCTATAATCCAGAGCCAAAACCCCTCACCCTTTGAGAGGGAAACCTGAACAAATTCTTCATTTTATAGAGATTCCGATTGACGAATACCAAGACCAAGACCCTTGACCTATTTGTCACTCCAAGACCAAGACACAAGTTCCCTTAATGATAGTCAACCTTGTACTCCTTCCTTTGTCTCAGCTTCTCTTCCACTTTGAATTTATTCTGCTTCAAACCTTTGGCCTCCTAGAATTAGGTCTGCAATCCTAATTCAGAAATCTTAACTTGTACATAAAACTTTTTCTTATGCCTTGATTTACTTTTCTTGTGATGGAGTCCCCTTTTAGCATGACTCGACCTTCCTTAAGACTTCAATCCATTTACCTTGGAACTTGGCATCTCGCACATGTGACAACAAAACTTACCCTAAAATAAACCTGAAAATTGAAGCTTAGAACTTCGTTGAACTTCCTTCTCCTTTTGTTGATCTTTAGGCTTCCTCATTGTACTTCGCACCTCAGACTAATGGATGACCAAAAATATGTCTCAAAAATAATGTTGAGCAACCTTATTTATAGTTGTTTTCCTCTGTAAATTAGCCGACATGTGAGAGCTAAGCCAACATGTCTCTTTGAGTAGGTTACTTCATTTTGTAGCCAACTTGAAGGAGTTGTTTTGTGCCCGGTGTTGGAGGGCTTACATACTAATTTAATGACTCATACAAAAGGTAACATACCCAAGAGGGGTCCTTCATACATGACATTGACTCAATTTGACTTTATGACCAATCCTAAGTACTCACAATGGGAGTCATACTAAAAATACAATTTATTTCTCATGAGACCCACGAGAAAAACATTACAATAATAGTTTTATTTTTCTTCTTTGCATTAATTACATAAAATCACAGTAACACATGTCATTATGAATACCAAACCTAGTTACATTTTTCAACATTCTTGAGCATAAAAACTCTCATTTTTGTATTTCTTTTTCCTTTTGATTTTTCTGTGTTTATTCTTTCCTTTCAGATCAATTTCATGTTCTTCCTTTTTGTAAGGATGTTGGGCATGGAATCCCCCCCCGAGGCATGTTTTGGGGCTCAAAGCCCATGCTTTGACCAACTAATGTTGTAAATCCCCATGAATTGCAAGCGCAGAAGTATGTTAGAGTCATAGGGCTGTCCGCCCTAGTTTTGGATGTAATGTTGGCCTACCCATGGTCCGCGGACCATGGGATTGTACAAATAAAGTGAGGCTCTAAGTGTAAAATATAGGAATAAGCAGCTGAGAAGTGAAGAGAAAGAGTCTAAGTATCTAAGTGTGTCTTGGGTCGTAAAGTAGGAGAAGGCTCTGCAGCTAAGTGCACAAAGGCCTAGTAGTCCGCAACGGAATGTGCAGGGCGGAGTCAAGTCTGTAACTGAAGAAGAGATTAATAAAGAAAGGTTTTGTTACCAATTCATGTATCTATTTTTGGATTAATGCATGGTTGATATAAATTGCAAATACATTGTTTTGTTTACTACACGCACATGTGTGAATGATTTATATTGCTAAGTGTAACTTAACGCATACAAATAAGCTAAGTTAATCAACTAACAGTAGAATACTAGTAAGGACTTGGGTAACAACAGCGCTCCACCCCCGAGTAGGGCTGCGTGAAGGCAACATCTCAAGTTGCGAGGTACACGTAAGTGGGCGTAGCGACGTGCACAGGGTCTAACCGCAGACCACTTGAACTCATCAGACATCTCTAGGGTGCGGAAACCTGGTTCTAGCACCCTACCATACTACTTTGGGTGAGACCTCAGTCTGTGCTCTGCAAACTATTGCCAAAAGGGACAATAGTACCGAGATTTGTTTGGCTAAATCACCTCCAAACCTGGGTCAGGCCCCAACAAGCCAAAAAATGGTTTTGTTGTCGAGACCGGGATCTACATAAGAGATGTCCGATGTCGTGTCACTGGAATCCAACAAAGAAAGAAATTAAAGGGTGGTTGGATAGAAAGGTTCACGAGTTCGCGGCGCAGGAAAATAGTAATCCATGAGCATCGAAGTAACAGTGGTTAGAGCGCTACTTAGATACGAAAAAACATGATATTTTCTTTGCATCCTTCCCCTCTGAGTTGTATGAGTGGATCGCGAAGCTAGTAGACAGTCAAGGAAGGTGTAGGCTCGACAAACCGATTGTGTGGACTCCAGAGTTAGTGCGCAGACTAGAAGCATCAGAAGATAAGCTTGCACATGTTGTGGACCATTGGCTCACTTGAATTATAGGAGGGTTTATCACCAAGTTCAAGGTAGATACTTCAGTCAGTTACGACAAGGCGGAACGACGCTTCCTCAAAGGACCGCGAGGTAAGTACATTTAATCTTTGAACACTTGGATTAAAATGCTACTGTGTGAAAAGCGGGTTATGCGAATAAATTGATGTTTGGGGATACATGAAGTGGGAGGATCTACGGAAACATAAATAGCGAAGAATTAGAGACTAGTCCCTTGATTTCACCTCTACGAGAAAGCGAGGAAGAGCTCGCGAAAGTTTCACCAAGAAGTGCAATCAGTCTGATAAGGCAGCGAATTCCGCGCATACCACCTCCATCTACACCACCACCAGTTCCACCATCTTCACCCCCATCTTTGCCCACACCAGCTTCGCCACCACCATAGTTCAATATGGCGAGCACAATAAAAGTTGTCGATATTCAGAGGAGTAGGGAACAAAGATTGGGACCAATTTTGGTTCGTAGTAAAGGCTATATGGGAAGCGCAAGGAGTCACAGATTATAATATCAAGAAGGAAACACTGGTTAGCACCTTACAGGATCATGCACTGACATGGTACATCAAGAATTCCAATGACAATTTAGACACAGGGATCACGGATATCCAAGCTGCGCTAAACAGGGAATTTAGCAGACCAAAATCAGAGACACAGTCGATCATCGGATTTAAGGAAATTGTGATGCTTCCAGGTGAGACCCCCTGGGAGCTGGATCAGAGGCTGAAGTGTATGATTTGTGAAGCCAACATGACCTTGACAGATGGACATCACTGTGCATGGTTTGTAGCGTCACAACAGAAGCTTTCTACTCAAGGACCGTGTTGTCACAACAGAAGCTATCTACTCAAGTTGAAGCCTTGGAGATTGCAATGAGGTTGCACGAAACCCCAATACAAGATCCTAGCCTAGGAGTGCAACAGATCCACATGCAGTTGAAAAATTTGTGTCTTGAGATGCAAAGTTTGAAACAAGATAGGACAGCTCGCCCAAAAGTGCGTGAGGACGTATGGTGCATAAAGTGCAAAGGCCAGGGACATGACAAGGATCATTATCCAGCCTTCCCGAACTACTTAGCAGGAGGAAGGCCAATGCCATTGAGACCAAAGGCACAAGTTGGGCCAAGCGCGACACCTGCATTATGGTGCACGATTTTTCAGATAGGAGGGAAGCGTGATACAGATAACTGTCATCTATTACAGAAGTATACATAGACATCCCAGTAGTTATTCTATAATTTCTGCAGGTCAGTAGGCCATGATGAGCATACCTATAGAAGTTATGAACTGATGATGGATTAGACTCCTACCCACAGGGTTCAGACTGAAACACGAGCCCTTGATCAAAATGCAGGGATGGCACGCAGTGGGTTTTAGGGGCACGGACGAGGTTGAGGAGGAATGGGACCAAGAAGGGGTCGCGGACAGCTGATCTATTACAATTGCAGAGGGCCAGGGCATTATGCCTGTGATTGTACAAATTCGACAAGAGCATCATGTTTATATTATACCCAGTTTGATCATAAGAAGGAGGACTACCCCACACTGATAGCAAGGTTGCGTGATAAAGGAATACTCCAGCCTCCCTCGACTCAGAACCTGCAAATGATGAGGTCTGAGCCGCGCAAGGAGGACTCGAATGTAAACATCATGCTCTGAAGCAGTGTCACAACATGAGATGACAAAGCTAAGTAGCCAGAAGATAGTGCTTGGGTTCGCAAGGCTCCAACAAAGGAACCAAAGTTTGATTTGGAGTGCGCGAATGAGACATTCATGGAAGCTAAGAAGAGCTTCACGGAGGCCTCCACTTTAGGTAGTAAATACAAACTAGAACTGGAGATTGACCCATCAATGCTTACTACCTTTCTAAAGACATGTATGAAGCTGCTGCACGACAGCAAGGCTGTGAAGGGACTGCAAGAACTCATCACTAGATGTGTTGGATCAGGGGAACCGCGCGTAGTACAAAAGCTTGGGAAGCACACAATGCGAACAGGAAGGGAGATGAGGTTAACTGCGCAAATCGAAGAATATGAAATGGATCAAGTGATTCTAGATTTAGGATCAGACGTAAACGTATTTCCAAAACAGACATGGGAGTGCATGGGAAGGCCTGTGTTTCAATGGTCTTCTATTCAATTGCGAATGGAGAACTAGCAAAAGATCCTACCGATGGGAAGATTGGAGGGGATAACGGTAGATAGCAAAGGTGTGAGCACACTTGCAGATTTCGAAGTGATAGAGATTGTTGATGATAGTAATCCCTATCCCGTGCTACTAGGAATGGATTGGGCCACTAATATGAATAGAGTGATAAATCTAAAGAAGCACAAAATTATTTTTGAGAAAAATTCATTGTGCGTAGTGGTACCTTTAGACCCTGTGGAAGAATCGTGCTACACAAAGCCAGTGTGCGACGACGAGAGCGTCGATGATCTAGACTGTATCTACAAGATAACCACTCGAAAACAGGATTGGGTAAATCCCACATTGGATGGCAGGATTTCATGGGAGCGCGAAAGCTCCTACACATCAGATTCAGACGAGGAAATAGAACAATGGAAGAATCGGTTACACGAGGTAACCACACTCAATTGTAACATGATGACAAAGTCACTACGTTGTGTAGCAATAGAGGCAAGGGATCTGCCTATGTATGATGGGTTGACAGCAGTAGATGAATTCCTGAACAAATTTGAAAGAGAAGTGTCAGAACAACAATAGTTCGATGCTCTGAAATGGGCACTGCGCGTTATGCCCGCAAGGTGGTGGGGTACGCACCAGCAGAGTTTTGAGGACTGGCGAGAATGCAGAAGGGTGATGCTTATACGGTTTGGAAAGCCCCAGCTGCAGATGAAATCTGAGTATGATGGACAAAATAGCCTGTGCACCCACCTCTCCAGATGGGTACAAGCATATGATACGCAACTTGCATGAACGCACACCATCCTCACGATAGGAAACAGGAACAATGAACAGGACCCGGTGAGACGAGGGCGCAAACAACGAAGTATGATAAGACCAAGCGCGCCAAATATTATCCGCGGGGAAGCCTTTGACAAGGTGTGCGAAGTGTTGAACGCAGTCCACCATGTGAGACACACTGATTAGGACCTTCGCGTACCAACGGTAATATGGGCATATAGGACCATGTGCAAAACCCTGACCACACGAGCACTTCTGAAGCTGAAGTATGAAGCAGGGGCTGTAATCCCTATGGAACATGCGAAGCTTAGTCCATGCATAACAAAACTTGTAGATACGATGGTCCGCGAAGCCCAGAACGAAGGAATCACATAGTCGCAAGAAATAGAACATATTGGGCTTGAGCAAGAAATCCTACGGGGAAACTTTAGACTCCGTGAACTTGAAAAAGAAAGGGTATGATTAAGGAAGAAAAGCGTTATAATGGAAGCAGAGGTCAAGAAGCCGGAAGACGAGATATAGGAAGCATTTCTCATCGAAAAACCCAGGATGGTAAGGCAAGGTGCATACAATCATACTAACAAGTTTGAGAACTGTCGCCATGAATTGGTTAGTCTACTACCTTAGCTTGGACCACATATCGCCAAACATAGTGACCAGGGTAGCGCGTTGCAAGTAGTAAAGTGCGCAATGTCGACCACAACAATGGAAGGAGAGGATTCTCCGCGAACTATGGTGGAGGACGAGATGGAGTCCCACATGGGTGGTGCGACCACCTGACTAGCCACGGGAAGAACAGTCTTAGCGCTTCAGGCAGTTGAAAGGAAGCACGGGACTATAAACTATTTTGCCCGAGAAGTATATGATATTGGGGATGCGCGCAGAAGTAGAGTGTCACAAGGTCCGCGACTGCGCACGAAGGGCTTCCCTACCACACAAATTGGCTAGAAAGTGACCATTGAGGTCACTATTCATGATGGCATGTGCGACTTGAGGCCAAATGGAGCAGGCAGCAGGCATTTAAGATGTAATTTATGGACAATATTTGGGAAAATATGCTGCCAAGAAAGCATTAACAGACTGAAATTGGGGGGGAACGATCGAATTCTAATTCAAAAGGCACTATAAAACACAAAGGGTTGCCCAGCAAACAACACTTGGTCATTTGAGACTTGAGCAATTGAGCAGAGCACTGAGCATTGAGAGCCAAGCGATAATTGAACCCCTGAGTTTGCGAGTGATAGAATACAACCTAGATACGATGTCAACAACTAACGATGGTTTTGGAATTAAAGAGGTAACCATCGGCGAGGCCGCGCAGACCCTAATGGTGGAGAATGTTCCAAAAGGTGTCGGGGTTGTAGCAGAGATCCTCAAATCACTGCGTATGCCAAGGCCCAAGAAGGATAAACAGGCAATGCCTCCAGTACGTGTGTACCTAAGGAACCCGCTGCGCAACAAACTATCAATGGCAGAGAAGGGGAAAGCTGACATAACAAAAACACATGAGGAAGAAGAAGATTTGCAAGCCCTAATCATCATAGAGGAAGATGACGAAGGCATCCAGGAGGATATTCGACTTACACGCTCTGCAACAAAACTGCCCGAATATGTCCCTTCATGGAAAGGAAAAACCAAAGTACTGAAGCACCTGGATGAAACCAAGAGTTCACTTCAAAGCTCGCTCCTCCCAGAAGGCATTGTGTTTGAAGGCATGCACTTGGGCCGTGTGCTAGCCATAAAGTTTGAAGACTGGGACCTCGCTGATGGTGAGAAGTTCCCTCACCTAGAGACCGGGAATCTCATGAAGCAGAACAGTGCGAGGGTGGTGACAATGTTAGAGCCACGGAAGTGGCTACGCGAAGTGGAAAAGGTCGGGCTACTGAACCTACTATGGATGCCACATTTCCACCGCGTGCCCATAACCATTTTCGTCATCAGGCAGCTACTTTGCCTAGTGCATGATAGGATCTATGGCTAGAGGAGCCTATCCCCATCACGACAAACCTAATTCACCACATTTCTCGACTCCCCTGTAAATGAAAGGACCCCGTGACCATAGTTGAAGGAAAGGGTAGTGATTTGGCCCTTGCAGAAGCCATGAAGACGAAATATAAGCTGGAGAAGAAAAAGAGGGGTTGTGCCATCTCCAGCATCAAGGACAAAGGGGTACGCTTAGCAACCCAAATCTTGGTCGGCAAAGTCATGAGTAAGTATAGCACTAATGAGGTACTGGTGTCGGTGGTCGTACTAGCCAAGCAATGCATGGAGGGGGTCCAGTTCAACTAGTCTGAATTCTTCTGCGAGGAATTTAGGACAAATTTTTTCGAAACCTAAGAGTAGGGTAAAACCTTCCACAACGCGTGGTTGTTGTTATCCATAGTGCTCGTAGCAGTAGAACTGCCGAAAGACAGTCAATTCCACAACATTGATGGAGAATTACCGAAGGCCACGAAGTACACTTCGCTCTGGGCCACGAAGGATGTGAAGCGGATATGCGACACCAAATTCTTCTGAGTGCTCATGGAGATGAACATTTGGATGTGGATCAACCGGAAGCCGCACTTGTTGCCCACAGTCTACAAAGTTTTACAGACTTTAAAGCGAATATGCACAACATTTTTATCAGGGCGTGTAAGAATTAGGCAAAGCAGTGGATGAAGCTACCTTTTATAGCCACTGACAACTCCATCTTTACTGTCTTGGAGACATGGCCTCCAAAATGGCGCGCCCTAGATCTAGCAGAACTTGACAAGGAAGTAGCGCAGAAGAAGAAGGACGATGCCAAGCTGCGCGTCACACAATTGGCTGAGAAAAGGCGAAAGGAAACAGCAACAGCTAAGGTAAGGAAGCGCCCAAAGCAGCACATAAAGACGTTGAGCAGAAGAAGGCCACAAAAGCAGCAACATCACAGTCGATAGAGGTAGCAGCCACGAAGGCGGATGAGGGCCAAGCAATGTCCTCGCAAGAGTAGGAGGCAAAGGAAGTTGAAACTGCAAAAGGGAGCGTGAACCCAGGGACCGCATCCACACACTTAAAGCGCCCACACATGATAGAGAGATCGAGACCAAGGAAGAAAGTCAAGGCCTCGAAGTTGGCCATTGACTCGATCACCTCCATGACATCGGTGAGACAGTTCGCGATGTCACAAATGAGGCTCTTCAGCATTTTATGTAGGAGCACCAGACTGTGTTGGGGGCCCTCAAGGCACAACTTCAGGAGTTAAAGGTGCAGCCCCCTCAAGTGGGTACCCTTTCGACCCACCTTACAGCAGGATCCTTAGCAACAAAGCAAATGTTATGCGTACGGATGGAAAACACAATAGTGTTACCGGAAGGGGCCCTAGTCGCAGCGAATAAGACCGATAGATTTTCAGTTAACATGATGAAAGGCCTAGGCCTTAATTTGATTTCCCTTCCGCAAGAGACACTGTATCTATTATAAGATGGGATAACGGCAGAGCTGCGCGATAGGGAGATCCGCGCAGTCCAAGTTCTCATCGAGCAGAAGATAAACATGGAACAACTCAGCTTGCAGCGTGACGAATTGGTGTCGCAGAATCAATAGTTGGTGCAGGAGGTAGACGACGTTTGTCACTGCATCACGGAGCTAGACATCCTAGCAGATCTACTAGTAGAGGTGCGGATCCACAAGTTGGCAACCAGAGTCTGCGAGGCTAGAGAAGAAACGACCAAGGTTTAGCTGGAGTTGAATCTTCATATCACTGAGCTATAGCTAAATGTGAAACCTTCCACTCCCTTGGAGGTCCGAGAATTGCGCGCTAGCGCTATCGCAGCGGGATTGGAATAAATTGGAGGTGCAGTGCAAGACTGTACCACTTTCTTGGAGCAAGCACTTGAGGTCCTCACAACTCTGCAAGAGGACCCCAACATCCAACGCCTGGAGATAGAGACGCGAGAACTTCAGTAGCAATATGACAGTGTCCGAGGAACTGTGCAAACAATAGTCCTCACTCAGTGGCTTGCAAGGATGCAGCAAACTAAGGCACTGAAGGAGCAAGTGGATGCGGCGCGACATAAGGAGGCAGTTCTCAAAGCGCGCGTCCAGCCGTGGATTGGCGAGGCTTTCAATATCACGACAAACATTGAAGGAAAGCTCGCACACATGAAAGGGATGCACATGTTAATGCAAAGAAGCACCCCAAACACAAAGGTCTCAGAACAGAGGATGCAACAAATTCAGTAAGCAACAGCTCAGTGTGCTGCTGACATCAGCACAGTTTGAGGACAGTTGGAGGAACTCCGTGCCAATATTGCCGCGCCGACAGAGTGACTTGAGGGCATGTCACAATGTTTGTGTTGGGGGCCTGTTGGGCATGGAATCCCCCCGAGGCATGTTTTGGGGCTCAAAGCCCATGTTTTGACCGAATAATGTTGTAAAGCCCTGCGAATTGCAAGCGTGGAAGTATGTTAGATTCATAGGGTTGTCTGACCTAGTTTTGGATGTAATGTTGGCCTACCCATGGTCTGCGGACCATGGGATTGTATAAATAGAGTGAGGCTCTAAGCGTAAAAGATAGGGATAAGGAACTGAGAAGCGAAGAGCAAGAGTCTAAGTATCTAAGTGTGTCTTGGGTCGTAGAGTAGGAGAAGGCTTTGCAGCTGAGTGTGCAGAGGCCTGGTAGTCCGCAACTGAGTGTGCAAGGGGGAGTCAAATCTGTAACTGAAGAAGAGATTAATAAAGAAAGTTTTTGTTACCAATTCGTGTATCTGTTTTTGGATTAATGCATGGTTGATGTAAATTGCAAATACATTGTTTTGTTTACTGTGCGCACATGTATGAATGATTTATATTTCTAAGTGTAACAACGCATACAAATAAGCTAATCTAATCAACCAATAGTAGAATACTAGTAAGGACTTGGGTAACAACAGCGCTCGGCCCCCGAGTAGGGCTACGCGAAGGCAGCATCTCTGATTGCGTGGTATGTAAGTGCACGTAGCGACGTGCGTGTAGGGTCTAACTGTGGATCACTTGAACTCATCAGACATCTCCAAGGTGTGGAAACCTGGTTCTAGCACCCTCCCATACTAATTCGAGTGAGACCTCAGTCCACGCTCCACAAACTGTTGCCGAAAGGGCCAGTAATACCGAGATTTGTTTGGCTAAATCATCTCTGAACCTGGGTCAAGCCCCAACAAGCCAACAAAGGAGATTTTGATGCATAAATACCTACTTCTCCACAATTAAAACACTTAAAGGGTAACTTACCTTTGTATTTTCCCGGTCCTCTCTTTAGTCTTCTAATGAAATTAGCATCTACCTCATCGGATCCACAACTACAGTTTTCTATTTCTTCCTTATTCGTCCTATCCACTATGAATGAAACTTTTCTTAAAGTATATTTGCCTTTCGAATTCCACATTTCATATGTTGTTAGTGTTCCATGTAATTGATCCAATGTTAGTGATTTGATATCTTACATCTCTTTTATTGTTGATACCTTAGATTCAAATCTCGCTGGCAAAAATCTTAGTACTTTTTGGACTATAAAGGAATCCTCCATATTTTCTTCAAGTCCTCTAATTGTATCAACTATCTTATCTACTCTAAAGAAAAACTCTGATATATGCTCATGCTTGTTATAGACATTTTTGGGCATTTCAACCCCAATCACAAATGTCCATAAACTGAGGGCTCTTAAGTCCCTAAAAGTGTTGCTTCACTGCCTAAAGGAAAAAGGTCAACTGATTACATCATCTCCCAGAATTTCTCCACTGAAAACTTCTCATAAATGGTCAAAACTGGACCATAATGAAAGCTCCATGCAAAGGGTGCGATGCATATCACCTTCCCAATGTACAGGGTGTGATGCATACTATTTGGCTCCTCTGTAGGGTGCAATGGTCGGAAATGGACAAATGGTAGGGAAAAAATGCGAGGTGGAAGATCATGGAATCTTCCAGAAGCTTCCCCTCTGACACTTTCCACCCCATTTTCGACCAGGGATGAGTAAGAGAT
The DNA here is from genome assembly GCA_000404065.3 of Pinus taeda. Taxonomy (NCBI): domain Eukaryota; kingdom Viridiplantae; phylum Streptophyta; class Pinopsida; order Pinales; family Pinaceae; genus Pinus; species Pinus taeda. The sequence goes on along the minus strand of APFE030939211.1, from coordinate 681 downwards.
CTTCATTCTCAAAGTGGAAGCAGGAAATATCAGAGAGAGGACAATAATCAAGGTCCTAAAAGATGACTCACCTCTCTGTAATCATCTATATATGGATCCTTCATCATAGAGATCAAAGGGCTGGAATTTTGTAACTTATAGAGAAGTGTTGTTGGTATTCTGGTGTACATTCACAGTGTTGGGTGATTTTGCTTTGCTTGAGGTGAAGAAGGGCTTCTTAGCTGGAGGATGATGGTGGGTTCAGAGCTGCTCATGTTGTTCCTCTGCTACTTTTTATCTGAATAAAGCTATTCTTGTTTCCTTCCATATTCTTGTGTACTGTTTATATATGCTTGTATATGGTTAATGTACATCTGATCCTGCATTATTTATGAACTTGGATCCTTGTTTCTTGCATAGTAGTATGTTTTTGTGATTCTACGGGTCTTTTTGAAGCTGAGCAGAAAAAGAGCAAGCGGCAAAACTCTATCAAGAAAGGGAGGAAATCGAGCGCAAGACTCAGGTTGGCCCTCTTGGTTCTCCTCTCATCTATATTCATAAAAGGAATCAATAGTAGACTTTGATTGTTTTTTTCTAAGATAGCCACCCATCTTAGTGGGAATAGCAGCATCCATGTGGACACTATTCCCGTATAACAAAATGGCGACTCCACTAGGGAGCGACTAGATTACTTGTTAGCCT
>APFE030939210.1:0-10203 GCA_000404065.3 Pinus taeda | reverse complement strand
CTACCTTAAGGGTTTGATCAATAAAGATTCATTTCTATCTATTTCTTGGGTTTATTTGCATTATCTTATACTTTCTTATCAGATCTATAATATTCCGGGTTAGATCTACAACAAGTGGTATCAGAGCCACAACAAAATATGGCTGATATTGGAGACCATTCCTTTCTACAAGGAATGAGAAGATGCGACCATGTTCGTTGGTTTGTAACCAACCACTATAAATTAAGGTCCATCTCGAGTAGTACGAGATATGACGGGTTCCACGAACAAGTTGATCCCAACATAAATCCTTTCCTCAACCTCAGCTTTTTAGAGCCACTTCACCGACATAATCTTCAAGTATCGGAATCGGAGAAAGAAGTCAAGGTCCAATACTTCAATGATTTCCTGATTGAAAGATATGGCTATTAGCATTATACTCATCCACAAAGAGAGTACTTTGTACTCTAAAGGTGTTTTCTTTCCAACCGACGATGGTGTTGGACAAGCTTTTGTGGATTCCCTTGTCCTGGAATCTCCACTTTGTAATCTTTGTACAAACTATGAGGTTTCTATATCTCATATTTAATTCTTTTCCAAGCTTTTGTGGGTTTCCTTGCTTTCGAATCTCCACTTTGTAGTACCAATAATCGGATTCATCTGTCTCATCCTTACATCTTTAGTGTCCTAGATTCGGTCCCCATATGCCTCTGGTTATTCGTAAAAGGAGAAGGGACGAGATAATATGGGATCATCCTCTCATGCCCGAATCTAGCTTTAAGATATTTTGTCAAAAGTACAACATCTTATCTTTTGAGTCATCAGTTTGTATAGAGACCATTCACAAATGTTTGTTCCCTTCCAGCTCTATAATAGGAAGGATTGTGAAGTAAGACTGATATGGGGAATTGGGGAAATTCGGTCGAGAGAGGTCATAGAGTGTCTAAGCTTACAGTCAAGTAATTTCTCCTGATCTACATCTGTGGACTTAAAGTCTGATCTTCTTGCAACACGAGATAAGCTCATAGTCCGTTATGTATTCCTGTTGAAATTTTTCTAGACTCAGCCTGCTTGCATGCTAGGTGGCCTATAGATCTCTTATGCTTTGGCTAAGACATATCTACTAAAGGCTGCAACAATCAATCTGAGTAAGAAGAATTCCCCTCTATAATGTTTGCATCCATATATGAATAAATATCTTCCGTTCACTTTTCCGCAATCTTGTTGTGTTCAATAATATTTGTTAAAGGTCCTGAAAAGTACACAAATAAAACATTTCAAGAAGAAACCATACAAGCATATAGAAATGTTTTCTAAAGATAAATAAATCATATGCTACAATTGCAATAAAAAAGGACACACAACTCCACATTGTGCTGAAAGGAAGAAAGACAAGTCAAAGGAAAAACTATCATAGAAAAACAAGAAAAGAAAAATAAACTTGTTTTTACCTAGTAGTTGTGATGAGATTTTATCCTCTGATTCTGAATCAGAGAATTATTTGAATTTTGTTTCTTCAGATGAGTCTTCAGATGAGGAACCTTGCAGAGATCCTCATTGTACAGAATGTAGAGATTGTGAATGTAGTGATCCTGACATCTATAATTGTAATGCAGTCAGGATGATGAAAACAGATCATGAAGAGACCAGTAGGAATCCTTTCACAAAAATGATGGCCACCACTGATCCACAACTCAAAGACATGTATAAATCATTGCTGATGGATCATTTGAAGCAGACACCCTTTGGTTCAAAGAACTCGCCAAACAAAGGGTATGTGCTTCTTGCATGACTTTTCTCAGTAGAAGCTTTGGCTAGGCAATTTAGAAATGAAGATTTTGGCAAAGATTTGCCACAAACATTGCCTAGTGTGCACCAGGAAATCAAATAACTGAGAAGGACAATAAAAGAAAATAAGAGGTTGTGCATAGAAAATCACAGAGATTTGAGCATAAGATTAATGAATGCACAAGGAGCCTCAACTTCACAAAATCCTCCTGTAACAACAGAAAATTGGACATTTCATGCAAATCCAATAATGACACAAATGCAGCAACATGATGATACAGACAAAGATTAGGAGATGGATAGAAAAAATTTTGGATGCAATATTGTAAATAGAGATGTCATGTATTGCATCAAAATGAAAATAAAAATTGGGAACCAATATGAGTATTGGAAGGTTCTAATGGGCACTGGTTCTCGCTTGAATATCATTAGTGATACCATGGTGAGTATGCATCAACGAAGACCAACTACCTGCCCCAGAGTCACTGCAGCCAGTGGCAACATTGCCACTAAGCATGAAGCAGAGATAGATGTTTTCTTGACTGAAAAGATTGGTGCTCATCTAGTCTGCCCTGTGGTCCCAGAAATGGATTGTGCGATGTATCTCGGCACACCATTTTTCTAGAATTTTGAAAAACATGGAGCTAAGCTTGATAGTACCAGTCAAAGGTATGTATACTTTGTTAGCTTAGGTAATAAAGGAATTTTCTTTCCATTTGTAAATTCCAACTCACCTAATAGATTAAAGAGAATTGAAAGAATGGAAAATCTGTTAGCAAAAATGGAAATGAAAAAAGAAATTTTGAAGACATAAGAACATCTGGACAATGGAAAATATGCTAAAGAGATAGCCGACCTCATTGCTAATTTTAGGGAATGTTGTTCGGATGACCCAGATGCCTTTTAGCATGTCCATAAGCAAGAAGTATAAATTCCTCTTAAAAAGACTTTAGTGGAAAAATGAGAAGATCAAAAGCAGTAGCAATGAATGCAAAACAGCTAAAACTATGCAAAGAAGAAATTCGAGAACCGCTAAAGAAAGGACTCATCAGGAAAAGTAAAAGTCCTATTCCCTGTTTTTCATTTTACGTGAATAAAAATGTGAGGTTGCCAAAGGAAAACCAAGATTAGTTGTAAACTATAAGCCTCTGAACATTATTCTTGACTATGATGCATATCCACTGCCCAAGCCTTCTTCTATACTTACACTGATATAAAAATAAAAAATATTCTCTAAATTTGACTTGAAATCTGGATTCTGGTAAGTAGGGATAAAAGAAGAAGTTAAATGAAAAATTGAATTCTATGTGCCTGAAGGTGAGTATGAATGGAATATTATGCCATTTGGATTGATCAATGCTCCTTCAACCTTTCAGAGGATCATGGATGAAACTTTTGAAGGAATGAATGAATTCATGAAAAAGTGTATTGATGATTTATTAATTCATTTTGATAATATTGCTGACCATATTAAGCATTTGAATATTTCTTGCACAGGGTCAAAGATATGGGAATCGTATTATCATAATCAAAGATGAAATTATTCAGGCCCATGATAGATTTTCTGGGTTACAACATACAGTATGGATCCTATAGTGTAATCCAAAGAAGCTTGAATTTTATTGATCACTTCTGTGATGAGATTAAAGATAAAACCCAATTGTGAAGATTTTTGGGAAGTTTGAATTATATTTCTAAATTTCTAAAGCATTGTAGACAGGAAAGGAAACTCTTAAACCAGAGACTTCAGAAAGTGCCAATTCCATGGAATAATGACTGTACCCAAGCAGTCAGGAGAATAAAAGAGAAAGTTAGAAATATACAGCCACTCTCCCCTATCAGAGAAGAATGGGAGAAAATAATAATGACAAATGCTAGCTATGAAGGTTGGGGAGCAGTCCTGTGTCAGAAGAATCCCAGTAGAAAAAATGAAATAGAAATTTGCCAATATGCATCTAGTATTTGGGCCAAAAATCAATTGAATTGGTCCAATCTGAAAGAAGAACTTAGGGAAGTCTGTTTGGGCATAGCAAATTTCAAAGAAATTGTTATTTACACAAAGTTTACTGTTATAATAGTCTGCCAAGCTTTAAAGTATGCTATTCAAAAATGTGATTTTGAAGATGCTGCAATGATCAGATGGGTCATGCAGTTAAGTCAATATATTTTTGACATAAAATTTGTCAAAGGAGATAAGAATAGCTTTGCTGATATGTTCAGTCAGGAGTTTCTATCCGAACACTCAGTTTTATCCCTAGATTGCAATTATATATGAAGAAATGAGGATAATATTGAAATTGAAACTCCAACAGGATGGATTAGGTATGAATTAGAAACACCTCTACTAGTACATGATGAAGCCTAGTATCCAAAAAAAGAGATCAGACATAGAACAAGAATTCCGTACCTATGGAAAAAAACAATGCAAGATGAGATGAATACAAAAGCTATTGAAGCATTAGAATATTTGGAACACATTAGTAGTATAATGTATGTTCTACAAAAAAGAGATGATGATGAATATTTCATTGAAAGTTGTCATATAACATTCAGAAGATTTGACAACCATCTTCATAGAGACAACTATGATCAGAATAGACAAGAAGAGGCTTTCTTCATAGGTATGAATCTGCAAAATTATGCCTCTAACTTGTTTGATTGTATGCAGTTCCAGTCCAACTTTGAAGGAATGTCAGTTGAAGCACTAGAACAAGACAACCCCACTCCAAATTGGTTTCTAGAATGGTAGCACATACACAGACTTTCAGCCCTTACTATCAAGCCATATACACTTAATATGCTAAAAATCCGTGGATTCAGTGAACCAAGAGTTCACATGAATGGAATAGTCTACAATTCCATTGAAAATATTGTTGATATTGGAGACCTTTCCTTTCTACAAGGAATGAGAAGACGCGGCCATGTTCGTTGGTTTGTAACCAACCACTATAAATTAAGGTCCATCTCGAGTAGTATGAGATATGACGGCTTTCACGAACAAGTTTATCCCAGCATAAATCCTTTCCTCAACCTCAGCTTTTTAGAGCCACTTGACCGACATAATCTTCAAGTATCAGAATCGGAGAAAGAAGTCGAGGTCCAATACTCCAATGATTTCCTGATTGAAAGATATGGCTATTAGCATTATACTCATCCACAATTAGAGTACTTTGTACTCTAAAGGTGTTGTCTTTCCAACCGACGATGGTGTTGGAAAAGCTTTCGTGGATTCCCTTGTCCTGGAATCTCCACTTTGTAATATTTGTACAAACTATGAGATTTGTATATCTCATCTTTAAGTCTTTTCCAAGCTTTCGTGGGTTTCCTTGCTTTGGAATCTCCACTTTATAGTACCAATAATTGGATTCATCTGTCTCATCCTTACATCTTTAGTGTCCTAGATTCGGTCCGCATATGCCTCTGGCTATTCATAAAAGGAGAAGGGACGCGATAATATGGGATGGTCCTCTCGTGCCCGAATCTAGCTTTAAGATATTTTGTCAAAAGTACAACATCTTATCTTTTGAGTCATCAGTTTGTACAGAGACCATTCACAAATGTTTGTTCTCTTCCAGCTCTATAATAGGAAGGATTGTGAAGACTGATACGGGGAATTGGGGAAATTCGGTCGAGAGAGGTCATAGAGTGTCTAAGCTTAGAGTCGAGTAATTTCTCCTGATCTACATCTGTGGACTTAAAGTCTGATCTGCTTGCAACACGAGATAAGCTCATAGTCCGTTATGTATTCCTGTTGAAATGTTTCTAGACTCAGCCTACTTGCATGCTAGGTGGACTGTAGATCTCTTATGCTTTGGCCAAGACATATCTACTAAAGGCTGCAGCAATCAATCTGAGTAAGAAGATTTCCGCTCTGTAATGTTTTCATCCATATATGAATAAATATCTTCCGTTCACTTTTCTGCAATCTTGCTGTGTTCAATAATATTTGTTAAAGGTCCTGAAAAGTACACATAAAACATTTCAAGAAGAAACCATACAAGCATATAGAAATGTTTTCTAAAGATAAAGAAATCATATGCTACAATTGCAATAAAAAAGGACACACAACTCCAAATTTTCCTAAAAGGAAGAAAGACAATTCAAAGAAAAAACTGTCATATAGAAACAAGAAAGGAAAAATAAACTTATTTGATTTACCTAGTAGTTGTGATGACCTTTTATCCTCTGCTTCTGAATCATATAATGATTTAAATTTGTTTATCCAGATGAGTCTGGAGATGAGGAACCTTGCAGAGATACTCATTGTACAGAATGTAGAGATTGTGAATGTAGTGATCCTGACGTCTGTAATTGTAATGCAGTCAGGATGATGAAAACAGATCATGAAGAGACCAACAGGAATCTCTTCACACAAATGATGGCCATCACTGATCCACAACTCAAATACATGTATAAATCATTGTTCATAGACCATTTGAAGCAGACAACCTCTGGTTCAAAGAACTCACCAAACAAAGGGTATGTGCCTCCTGCATCACTTTTCTTAGTAGAAGGTTTGACTAGGCAATTCAAAAATGAAGATTTTGGCGAAGATTTGCCACAAACATTGCCCAGTGTGCACCAGGAAATCAAAGAGCTGAGAAAGACAATAAAATAAAATAAGAGGTTGTGTATAGAAAATCATAGAGATTTGAGCATAAGATTAATGAATGCACAAGGAGCCTCAACTTCACAAAATCCTCCTGTAACAACAGAAAATTGGATGTTTCATGCAAATCCAATAATGACACAAATGCAACAGCATGATGATATGGACGAAGATGAAGAGATGGATAGAAAAAATTTTAAATGCAATATTGTAAATAGAGATGTCATGTATTGCGTCAAAATGAAAGTAAAAATTGGGAACCAATATGAGTATTGGAAGCTTCTCATGGACACTCATTCCTGGTTGAATATTGTTAGTGATACGGTGGTGAGTATGCATAAATGAAGACCAACTGCCTGCCCCAGAGTCACTACAGCCAGTGGCGACATTTCCACTAAGCATGAAGCAGAGATAGATGTTTTCTTAACTGAAAAGATTGGTGTCATCTAGTCTGCGCTGTGGTCCCGGGAATGGATTGTTCCATGTATCTCGGCACACCATTTTTCCAGAATTTTGAAAAACATGGAGCTAAGTTTGACATCACCAGTCAAAGGTATGGATACTTTGTCAGCTTAGGTAATAAAGAAATTTTCTTTCCATTTATAAACTCCAACTCACCTAATAGATTAAAGAGAATTGAAAGAATGGAAAATCCATTAGCAAAAATGGAAATGAAAAAAGAAATTTTGAAGACAGAAGAACATCTGGACAATGGATAATATGCTAAAGAGATAGCAGACTTCACTACTAAATTTAGGGAATGTTGTTCGGATGACCCAAATGCCTTTTGCCATGTCCATAAGCAGGAAGTAGAACTTCCTCTTAAAAAAGATTTCATTGGAAAGTTGAGAAGATCAAAAGCAGTAGCAATGAATGCAGAACAACTAAAACTATGCAAAGAAGAAATTCGAGAACTGCTAAAGAAAGGACTCATCAAGAAAAGTAAAAGTCCTTTTGCCTATTTTGCATTTTACGTGAATAAGCATGTTGAGGTTTCCAGAGGAAAACCAAGATTAGTTGTAAACTATAAGCCTCTGAATAGTATTCTTGACTATGATGCATATCCACTACCCAAGACTTCTTCTATACTTGCGTAGATATCAAAATAAAAAATATTCTCTAAATTTGACTTGAAATTTGGATTTTGTCAAGTAGGGATAAAAGAAGAAGATAAATGGAAAACTGCAGTCTTAGTGCCTGAAGGTGACTATGAATGGAATATTATGCCATTTGGATTGATCAATGCTCCTTCAGCCTTTCAGAGGATCATGGATGAAACTTTTGAAGGAACGAAAGAATTCCTGAAAAAGTATATTGATGATTTATTAATTCATTCTGATAATATTGCTGACCATATTAAGCATTTGAAGATTTTCTTGAACAGGGTCAAAGAGATGGGAATCATATTATTAGAACCAAAGATGAAATTATTGAGGCCCATGATAGATTTTTTGGGTTACAACATACAGTATGGATCCTATAGTGTAATCCAAAGAAGCTTGAATTTTGTTGATCACTTCCCTAATGAGATTAAAGATAAAACCCAATTGCAAAGATTTTTGGGAAGTTTGAATTATATTTCTAAATTTCTGAAGCATTGTGCACAGGAAAGAAAACTCTTAAACCAGTGACTTTAGAAAGTCGCAATTCCATGGAATAATGACTGTACCCAAGTAGTTAGGAGAATAAAAGATAAAGTTAGAAATATACAGCCACTCTCCACTATCAGAGAAGAATGGGAGAAAATAATAATGACATATGCTAGCTATGAAGGTTGGGGAGCAGTCCTATGTCAGAAGAATCGCAGTAGAAAAAATAAAATAGAAATTTGGCAATATGCATCTGGTCTTTGGGCCAAAAATCAGTTGAATTGGTCCAGTCTGAAAAAAGAACTCAGGGAAGTCTGTTTGGGCATAGCAAAGTTCAAAGACTTTGTTATTTACCCAAAGTTTACTGCTAGAACAGGCTGCCAAGATTTAAAGTATGCTATTCAAAAATGTGATTTTGAAGATGTTGCAATGATCGGATGGGTCATGCAGATAAGTCAATATATTTTTGACATAGAATTTGTCAAAGGAGATAAGAATAGCTTTGTTGATATGCTCAGTCAGGAGTTTCTATCCGAACACTCAATTTTATCCCTAGATTGCAATTTTATAAGAAGAAATGAGGATACTATTGAAATTGAAACTCCAACAGGATGGAACAGGTATGAATTAGAAGCACCTCTGCTGGTACATGGTGAAACCTGGTATCCAATAAAAGAGATCATGCATAGAACATGAATTCCCTACTTATGGACAGAAATAATGCAAGTTGCGATGAATACAGAAGCTATTGAAGCATTAGACTATCTGGAACACATTGGTAGTGTTAGTGTCAGTCTTTCGAGCCTTCCTCCAGTGATCAAATATGCTCTTACAAAGTGGTTTCAGAGTGTTAAGGTCAAATTTTGTCATTTCAGTGAGTCTTCAAGGAAAATTTGGTCACTAGGCATTAGGTTTAGGGTTTGCTTTAACTCCTTCTAAAGTTTCCCAAATGCCAATCTATGTCACTATTCAGCTGAGCCTATCATCATTTAGAGGGTTTTCATCATCATGTCAAGTTCCATAGGGTCATTTTATAGCTTATCCATGCTTCAGTTGTGCCTAGGCAAGGTTCATTTCCCTCTCCTAGGGTTTTGAAGGCAAATTCGCTTGGACGGTCAAATCAATGGAGAAACTTGTTTCCTGATGTTCATACAACTTCCCCTATCCTTAACGTACCTTACCAAATGCTTCCCATCACTGAGATTCCCAAAATTCCTCATTTTCGCACAAACCCTAGTTTCTAGCTACAACCTGGCAATTTTCTAGGTTGGGCCTATGTTTTTCCCTTTTGGACCCCTTCCCCTCACTCACACTTTGAGATTCCACTTTTCCCTACTTCCTAACATCCCTCCCCACTCCCAAAAATTTCTCCAAGAATTTATAAGCCCCCTATCCCCTTCATTTCGCTCCATTTCGACACAATTCCTTGTTTCACACATCGGGAAAAGTCGCACTCAAATAATGTTCTAGAGAAATCAAAGATGAATTTTGTGAAACTGAGAGAGGTTTTTGTCCACAACATGCCAACGAAGAAAAACCTCCTTCACGTTTTGCACAGGTGTCATGGTTTGAGATAAATGTAAATAATACCTTTGCCTCAGGAGAATCAAAGACACCTCTGAAGTAACCTTGGGAAAATCACATTTTCTCCTAGCTTGGTTGGCTAAATGATTTTCTTGATGGGTAAAATGATAACTAGACACAAAAAGCTTTCCAATGAGCTATCATGAGCTAAATTTGGGGTTGAGGAAGGTATTCAAAAGTTTACTGCAACAACCCTCTTCCTTGAGGCAGCCTCATTTGGCACTTTTTGACCAGTCTTGGGAGATTTGATTTTTAACAGATCAAATCAACTCGAAATCCAAAACTTCCAGTTGGGTTGGAAGGTAGACTCACATAAATTTCCAACAAGCCTAAGCTTTCCCAATTTGGCCACCTGCAAGTTCCCCAAACATGGCTCCAAATGGGTGCGACATGTCAGGCAGGGGGCGCGACATGTCAGGCAGAATTGCTCAGAAATGCACTGTACAGCCCAGAAAACACAGATTTGACTCAGTTTGACTTTTTGAGGTGAATGATGATTCTCTTGGATGTAATTATGGTACTTTTATGATGCTTTTACTTCTAGGTATCTCTTCTAGAAGAATCATTCATGAAATAGGTGAAAATTAAATGAATGAATTGGTTTCCAAGTTTATAGAGGCAAGTTGTTATGATTGCCTAGTTTGTAGTGCTAAG
>APFE030939209.1:0-10587 GCA_000404065.3 Pinus taeda | reverse complement strand
TGACGTTATTCCGAATAAAATAAATTTTAAACGCTTTGATACAACTTGTTTTTTCAATTTTTAAGAGTCAAGAAAAAACAAAATATGACTCTAGTCGCCTTCGATTTTTAATGAGCCTGAAGTGACAAGTGCTCAGATGGACCTTTTCCTTTACGGAGTCTAAGAAGGAAAGAAAGAGACTACTCTGGAAATCTAGACAGATGGATTACCAAACCAATCCCAAAACTGGAGAATACTTTTTACGGTATGGCAGTCAATCTTCCCGAATGTTGTGTTCAGTGCATTACGATCAATAGGGCGGTAGACACAACTTCCTAAGGATAAAGGTTATAGCCTATTGTGGTCTCCCAATATATACTCGACAGTACGTGGGAGCACAAGTCTGTATTGGCACTTGTCGTCTCAAAGAGGAGGAATCACCCAACCAACAATGAAAGCCATAGTTACCAGGCTTTATGACACTAGAATACGTCTCTAGCCTAGACTTCTAAATATTGTGTGTTAGATTCCAAAGCGTTTTTATGTTCATTGAATTTATTTTACAGTTGATATTGATTAAGAAATTTTCCTTTCAAGTTCACCACGTGATGTAGATATACAATTCCTAAAATGCAATGTAAGATGATATACAATCGTTTAATCTTCTTTTTTCAATGAAAATCCTAGCTACTAAGGAAAGAGCACTGAGGTTCTTTCAAAATAGAGCACAGAGCACAGACTAGATGCACTATCCTAAATCAAATCAACAAGCAGTCTAAATGCAAATGCACATGAATGTATTTGTTTTTATCCTTCTTAATGTGTGAATGATAGAAGAATGTTAAGTACAAATATGAATTATCTTTTCAAAGCGACAATACTAACAATTTTTCTTCAAAATACGAAAGGAAGATAATGACGAAACTTTGCGATTTTGAATTGAAAACTGCTTTCGACAATTGAAAGACCACTAATTCAAATCAAATACAAGAGTAACAGTATAATCGACTATCAATAACAATACGATTATTTTCTATGATTGAAAACAACACTTGCGACACTTCCAAATCAATAAACGACAGTTCGATTATGCTACTTCTTTGTAAAAGAGAACTGAAAATGGTGCACAATACATAAAAACATTCACGGTTATTTGCACAATGGAGGTGGAATGATGGAAAGGAAGGGGGTTTCAACAGTGGTATAGTGATCACAGACAGAAAAATTCCTGAATAGAGCTGAAGAGAGTGAAGAAAAACCAAAGTTTGAAGGCAAAATTAGCCTTTTCTGACCATCACACCTGTTACATAGGGAATCCAGTATGCATCTCACCTATTGCACATAGGAGGTGCAATGTATACAAAATTCCTTGAAGAGAGGGTTTGATGGTACCAGTGCGAGACTTTTCCTTGGTCTTTGGTCCCTGTTTGCAGCTTAGTTCAAGGATCTAGGCCAAGCAAGTGATGTTCAGTAAATATAAATCACAGGGGTTGTCCTAATGAGGTTACTAGAGCCACCACTAGGGCAATTAGAGGGTTTGCAAAATCGATTTCTCAGTTTATAAACAAAACCTGAAGATAGACTGAAGTAGCATTGATCTACTTTGCACTTGCATAGAAAATGCAGTTTGAAGGCTAGCTGGCTTGACTTTAGGCTCCATCTGTAAGTTTATAAAACAAACAAATATAGACAAGAAAACAATCTATTCGCTCCCTAGTCGAGTCGAAATTTTGTTATCCCGAAATCTAGTGTCCACTCAGAGTTGCTAGTCCCACTAATACTGGTAACTATCTTAGAAACAAAAAAACTAAAACTACTTTCGCTTTCCTTTATGAGAAGTAGATAAGAGGGTAATAAAGGACACCAACCTCAGTCTTGTGCTTGGTTCCTTGCTTGGTTCCCCTCCCATCTGACAGATCCTTGCCACTCTTCCTTCGTCTACCCAGCTTCAAAGAGCACTTGCAGAATCAAAGTAGCATAATACTATCAAAGAATAGATATATACAGTCATAAACAATATAGGACCAGATATATATTGACCACACCAATGCATATATCATCAAACATATAAGAATGTGGAGGAAAACTTGAATAGATTTATTAATATCAAGAATATCAAAGAGGATTACAACCAATTATTCTGACCCAGCATCATCGTCGAGCATGAAAGCCCTTCTTCACCTCATGTAAAGCTTAGATCACGCAACACTATGATGTTGCACCAGGAAACCAACAACACTTCCTTACAAGATAGAAGATTCCAACCTCTGGATCTCTGTGATGAGGGATCCATATATAGATGATCGTAAGGGGGTGAGTCAACTTCTAGGATTTTGATTAATGTCCTCTCTCTGATAGTTCTTGATTCCACTTGGATATTGATGATCTTTTACTCATCCCTGGGCGAATTCAGAGAGGCAAGTGTCAGAGGAGAAGTTTCTGGAATATTCCATGATCCTCCACCTCACAAACAATCTCTGCCATTTGTCCATTCTTGCCCATCGCACCCTACATAAGGGCTTTCCAGTATGCATCGCACCCTTTACACTGAACAGGTGAGATGCATCCCACCTTCTGCACTGGGCATTCTGTATGGTGCAGTTTTGACTAGTTCTAAGTAGTTTTCTATGCAGAACTTCTGGAAGATGATGTAATCAGCTGACCTTGTTCTTTTAGTGTGTGAAGCAACACTTTTAGGGACATAGGATCCCTTGGTTTATCGACATATATGGTTGGGGTTTCAGTTCCCAAAAATGTCTATAACAATTATGCAAGTAGTAAGTTTGATTTCTAAACGCATGCAAAGTCAAAGGAAGATTTTTTTTCAAAATAGGATTTCTTTTTTTAAGGTGCTTCTGTGGAACAAGAAATTTTGGAATTTAGTGTACTTCAATAAATAATTTTTGCTTAGTTGGTTACATAGCTAGTTATTGGTTTGGAATATTTGATGATAGAAAAACAATTTGCGTTATGTTTTCAATCTTAGATGAAGCGTAGTATCAGGGTCTTGAAAGAAATAACCAAATATTTCATTATCTTTGAAAGAGGAAGATTACGTTGTATTGGCAACAACAACATGATGGGAAATTTGGCTGAAGATAATCTTAACAAATCTAAAGCAACGTTAGGTCCCTATACTACTATTGTAACCCCTTATTGTTATTATTGCAACCCCCTTATTATATTGTTGGCCCATATATTCCCCATATTATTATTATTATTCCCCATAGAAACCCATTATTTTTATTATTGTGCCCTTACATTATTATTATTATGCAACTTTGATTATATTATGACCCCTTAGACTCCTATATATAGAAAGGAGGTCTTGTCATTTGTATCATCCAAGAATTTTTCATTTCTATAATGTAAAGGAGGGTTCCCCCTCGAAGAGGCTTATTTGAAAGGCGTTTATCTATCTTTTCTCTCTTTTTGTGAGCTGCTTTCATAACATTTGGTATCAGAGCTTTGGATTCTATGGTTTTGCTGCTCCAAATAGGTCATCATGGAATTTTCACTATAAATTTCTTTCTGCGATGTTTTAGAAGCTAAAAAAAACCCATTTGATCTATAATAATTCTCAACTTTTGGTCCGAATTTCAGAGTTTTGTCTCGCTATATTTTTGGTGATACGATCTGAGGAAGTAATGGTTTTTGCAGACTCACAAATTACATTCCAAACAGGTGAATTCGGAAAAATTATCATAACTTTTATTTTGAGCATCAAATTTACATTTCGTAAGAAGTTTCAAAAATAGGACAGTCTATGCTTTTTTGTATATTAGCTTTAAGTACTAAGGTTGAAATAATGACACCTCGAACTTCTTACAAGTTCACTCGGTTGAACTAGTCTATAATCACCTCACCATGTGAGATTTGGCATAACTCTTCCTTGGAGAATCCAATCTTGATCAGACTTATGAGGTTAGAAAGAGGACTCAAAGGGCTATTGAAATACATGATTTCAAATATTCGAGATCTGTAGTTAAAGAGACACAACAGATACAATATCGAGATCTTACAAAGTGAAAGAAAAGGATTGTAGTTTTTTTAATTTTGCATAAGATTGGTTTGAAAAAATAGTTTGAAGGAATTCAAAGTGAATAGTGAAGAATTATTAGCGTTAGTTGATGCCTCAAAGAAAGAAAATGGAAACACCTAGTAAGCAACCTAAAAGCTCTAGCATGACTCGTGAAGAAGAGGAAGAAATGCAACATGATACATCAAAATTACAATACCAAGTACAACAAATTTCACTCTCACAAAAGTTAACTAAAGCCAAGATGAATGGTGTGGAAGCTAATATGAATGGTATGCAAGTTAAGATGAATGGCATGGAAGTTAATATGGATGAAATGGAAGCTAACATGAATGGCATGGATGCTAATATGATGGCATGGATGCTAAGATGGAAGAATTGAAGATAAATTTTAATAAGTTGCTACAAGAAATGGTTACTAATGGTGAAAGGGTAGTAAAGGAAACTCATGATCAGAACAAAATAAATGTTAATCATGATTTCATAGACTATAGTGTTGGATTGAAGGTGCACCATGTTCCAAAAATTTATATGAGGAAGTTTGATGGCAAGGATCTCGGAACATGGATAGTACAGTTGGAGCAATTTTTTGATCTCCATAATGTGAAAAACACACAAAAGGTACATATTGCAACTTTATATTTGGAACCAAATTAGTTTTCATGGTATCGATGGCTTTTATCTCATAAACAAATTATCACTTGTGAAATTTTTACAGAAGAAATGATAGTACATTATGAGGATACAAAAAGCAACACCTTTTTTAGCCAATTGATAGATCTCAAAGAGAAGAGTTTAATGATGGAGCACATTGAGGAGTTCCAAAAATTGAACATAAGGGTAAAAGATATTATAGAGGAGCATAGTATTGAGGTTCTCATATGGATTTTAAAGGATAATATCCAACATGAGGTTCGCCTTTGGGAACTTGATTCATTAGAGAAGGCATTCAGGTTAGCAAGAAAAATGCAAAGAAAAATTATGGAAATGAGGAGGCCTAAATTGCGTGCATACGTTGTTATATGAAGACAAGCTTGCGTATATGCTATTTTGAATTTCTGAACTAGCATGTATACGCCCGTTTTCTGTACTAAACCTAAATACAGATTTGTAAAAGATGATTTAACCTTTACAATTATTCAGACATAAGTTATACCCAAATCATCAAATTTACAGATTACAACATGCGCCAATTATTAAGATAAAAGATCAAAACCACATAAAGATACTTCTTTTCAAGCTTTAAGATCTTGACCCATCAATAGAACTTATCCTTCTTCAAGCGCTCAAGTTCCTCCTTGATTAAGATCCAACAATGCACCATAACCCAATGATCAGTGTTCTAGATCTTCTTCTCCATAAGATATTTAATACTTGAGTGACATTTCCTAATGATCTCCTCCACCTTTTATAGTCTTAGGCCTTACTCAATACCATGGTCCAAAACCACTTAGAAGTAGTACCTTGGACCAAATACATGGGGTCAACACTTTTGTCAAGATACCTTGAATCAATACCATGGGCCAAAATACCAGGGACTAGATACCATGGACCAAAACCAAATTTTCCCACATGTACGTGCTTTTCCTTGCATGAAATTGCATGCATACGCATACGCACTTTTGGATCAGCGATCCCATGTGTATACGCGGCTTGGTTAAGTGGAATCTACGTATATCTCTTCTTCCTTCATTATAAGAGCATGAACTATGATCTTTCATCTGAGTGAGTTGCCATCAAGGACAACACCTGTGTCATAGTGCCAAACCTGTGTCATAATGACAACAATCTCCCCCTGTGGACTTGATGGCAACCCCAAGTCACTCTCCCCCTTTGTCATCAAGGGAAGATGGTTATGTTCCCCTTGAGTACATGCTGAAATATATGATCTGCTGAAGAGTGTTGTCTATGCTCCCCCTGTCTATAAGCAAGGTTTGGAAAAATATGTTCTACAACAAGAACATGACTCTATACATAATAAATGACCTTCCTATCACCAAGGATTCATACATGCATCCATTTCCCAACCAAGTGGGGATATACCAATATTGAATCATCCACCCAACCAAGTGGGGATATTCCAAAATTTTATACATGATAAAACATCATCCATCCCAGGCATAGTGGGGAAACAAAATAAGTTGTTACATGACCTTGATAATAAAATATATAAATGACATAGAGACAAAATATCTAAAACAAGACTGTGATAGTCATCAACAACCAACTATCATCAACAACATCTGTCAATCATCATCCAGACCAGCAACCATGATCTCCCTTTGCACCTATTCCACCTGAAACAAAATAGCTGTGAAATTGTACCAAGATCTTCTAAGATTATGCCAACAACGCGTTATTAGAACTATATGCTCCCCCTGAACCTATGCTAGATGGTCTCTGTCAAACCCATATCAGACTCTTTCCATCTCGAGTCTGGCCCATTGTTTTTTCTTAAACCAACATATATGCCCCTGTATCCATATAAACTGGCGTATGTATGCGGATGCTCTTCATGAAACTCGCATACAACCACTTTTCTCTGAAACATATAAGTGTCAACAATAAGATGATGCATCAACTACTCCCAGCTTCTATCTGAGGTATTCAAATGTCTCCCTATGCAGTGTTTTGGTGAATATATCAGAAACCTGTTCCTTGGAGGGAACATACTCCAATTTCACCTTTTGTTCAAGCACTTGTTCCCGAACAAAATGATATTTGATAGGTAGTGCTTGGTCTTTCAATGCATGATGGGATTCTTTGAAATACTAATTGCACTTGTATTATCACATAGAATGGAGATAGGTGGAGTGCATGTGATCTAAATGTCTTGCAATGTTTGCATCATCCAAAGGAGTTGTGTGAAACAAGATGCAGCAGCCACATATTCTGCTTCAGCTATAGATAATGCAATTGAAATTTGTTTCTTGCCGAACCAAGGTACTAATCTGGACCCCATATAAAATGCACTACCACTAGTGCTTTTTCTGTCGTCCACGCTTTATGCCCAATCTGCTTCTGTATATGCATGAAGTTTAAGATTTATATCCCTCAAATACCATAAACCAAAATTTTGAGTTCCTTGAAGATATTTGAAGATCCTTTTGACTGCATGAAGGTGTGCTTGCTTTGGATTTGCTTGGAATCTTCCAACTATTCCTACTGCATGCATGATGTGTAGTCAGGTACCTGTTAGATAGAGAACACTACCAATCATGGATTTATACGTTGGTTGACGTACAACTGCTGATTCATCATTTGTGCTGAGGCTGCATCCTATTACCATAGGAGTACATAATGGTTTAGATTCTTCCATGCCATATTTCTTCAAGATCTTCTTGAGGTACTTGGTTTGTGATAGAATAATACCATCTTTATTTTGTTGAACTTGTAAACCAAGAAAATATGTGATCTCACCAAGAAGGAACATTTGAAATTATTTTTGCATTTCCAAAGCAAAGTTTTGACTCATGGCTTCTTCATTACTCACAAAAATGATATCATCAACATACGCAACAAGTATTAGAAATTTATCATTGTCAATGTTTATATATAGATTGCTATCAACTGATCCTTTTGAAAAACCTTGTTGATGAAGGTATTTTTCAAGACGATAATACCAGGCCCTTGGAGATTGTTTTAGACCATAGAGAGCTTTTCTGAGTCTGCATAAAAGTTTTGGATCATTTCCAAGGATCAATCAGTCTATTTGCTCAATATAAACTTCTTCTTCTAGATCTCCGCTAAGAAAGGCAAACTTCACATCCATTTGATATACTTTGAACTTCTGAAAGCTAAATAGAGCAAGGAACATTCTTATGGCTTCTAGTCTAGCAACAAGTGAAAAATTCTCTTCAAAGTCTAGACCTTCTTGTTGAGCATACCCTTTACAAACAAGTCTGGCCTTGTTTCTAATAACTTATCCATTTTCGCTTAGCTTGTTTTTGAATATCCATTTGGTTCCTATGACATTCTTATCATGAGGTCTAGGAACTAATTCCCAAGTATTATTCTTTCCAATTTTCTCAAGCTCTTCATTCACGGCCTTGACCCAGAATTCATCTTTGCATGCTTCAAGTACGTTTTGTGGTTCAATGGAGGAAAGCAATGTTAGATAGCTTGAAGGTTCTTTGATAGTTCGTCTTTTCTATACACCTGCCTCTTTTTGTCCCAAAATTTGAGTCTCTAGATGATTTTTCTGAAAATATCTAGATGGAGTCCTTTCTTCTACCATTATTTGCTCTTTTGCTGCTTCATTGGTTTCTTCTTGTTCAACATTAATCTGAGCTGATGTGGAGGGATAATCCTCATCTTCTTCCCAGTCTTCAGTTTTTACCTGCTTCATCAACCACAACATCAATACTTTCAACAATTTTCCTTAGTATTTTATTATTACTTTGGGAAGAGTAACCAAGGAGAATGCCTTCATCTACTCTAGGTTCAAACTTGCCAAGTTTTTCATCAGTCCTTTTTGATGTAACATTTACTTCCAAAAACTTTGAAGTATTTTACAGTAGGAGTCTTACCATACTAAATTTCATGAGGAGTTTGAGTGTTGTTTACCCGGACATTTGTTTTGTTGAGAATAGTGATGGCAGCAAATGTAGATTCTCCCCAGAAGGTTGCAGTAGTTCTAGACTCATCTAGCATAGCTCAAGCCATTTATTTAATAGTTCTATTCATCCTTTCTACCACTCCATTTTGTTGAGGAGTCCTTGCAGTAGAGAATTCCCTTCTTATTGCATGTTCTTCACAGAAGTTGAAGAATTCATCCAAGGTAATTTCCCCTCCTCGATCAGACCCGAGGCATTTGATTTTGTGATATGACTCATTTTCAACCAAAGCTTTGAAGGCTTTGAATTTTTCAAATGCTTCATCTTTATGCTTTAGAAGTCCTGTCCAGAACATTCTGGAAAATTCGTCAATGAACAATATAAAGTATTCTTCTCGACGAGGTGAATTTTTCCTTGATGGACCACATAAATCATTGTGGATGAGTTAAAGAGGCTTACCGGCTGATCCATCCTTCTGAGGAAAATGTGCTCTTGTTTGCTTACCAAATATACATGATTTGAATATTGTATTTTCTGGAATTTTGATGTTAGGAAGATGGTGAAGATCCTGAAATTTACATGCTTTCCTTATCTGAGGTAAGCACAGATGCCCCAATCTTCTGTGCCATAGCCATTCTTCATCATTGTGGCTGAGATAGCATTATTTTTGTCCTCCCTTGAGTATGTATAAATTATTTGGAGTTCTTATGCCTTTGATCATTGTTTCTTTTATATCAAGCTCATGAACAATGCATCCATTTTATCGAAATACTACCTCATTTCCTTGATCACAGATTTGACTAACACTCAATAGATTATTCTTTAAACCATCAACATACATAACATTCCAAGTTTTAAACTTTTCTATCAAGAGAATAGTGCCTTTACCTTTTATGACTGTAGGCGTACTATTTCGAAATGAGACCTTCCTTTTCTTTTCTAAGGCACTGTATGACTGAAGTTTTTCTTTATCAGCTGTTAGGTGTTTCCAGAATCCACTGTCGATGTACCATTGATTTTCTTGTCCTTCTGCACATAAGGCTATACCACATCTTTCGATTTGCAGTTCTTTCTTTCTCCATGTTTTGGGACCCAATGAAGCTTGCTCCTTCTCAAATGTTTGCCAAAATTTAATCCTGCATTCAAAGTCTTCATGACCGAAGTTGTTAAAGATACTGCATTCTATTTCATTTTCAAGAGAGGAGAAGTTATTGTATGTCCTTTTCATGATCCGAGTCACATTCCTTTGATTTCGTGCTTCTCTAGTCATGATGGTCTTGTAAGCAACACATTGAGCAACTTTGTGTCCAAAGCTATCACAAGAAAAATGTTGGCCATTAAACAAATTCCTGCGATTATTGAATCTATTGACCTGATGATTGTAGTTTCCATTGACATCCATTCTTGAAGAAAATTGAGAATGATTTACTTATGGTTGGTGATAGCTTCTATTCATCCTTGAAGTAGATTGAACTCGAGTTACCCGGTGATTTGCCTTAAGCCTCTACTGACAATTGTCAATCTGTTCATTTCTCCTTGCTGCATCAAGATATATTTTTGAGGTTGATGTCTTTTGCACTTGAGATGGTTCTTTAGTATATCCAAGACATGTCTTTATCAGAGGAGAACTTTCCACTTTAATGATTTCATCTAGAGTTTCTGATCCTTTAGCAAACCTAAGATTGAGAGCTTTTGTTTTCTCAATTTCTTTTCTTAGACCTACAATTTCACATTCTAACTTCTCATTGTGATTTTCCCTTTCAGCAAGTTGGAATGTTACAGTATCTACAATCATACTCTTTTCTTCTAAATAGATTTTAAGTTCAAAAATTTCTTCATAGAGACCATCTTCATCTAAACCATCCAAAAAATCATCATCTTCAAAAGCCATCAGAAGTCTATAATCATTACTATTGTCATCTTCATCACTATTTGATAAACCATCACTATCTTCATGTGTATAGTAGCTCTTCTTATTTACACTTTGTTTTCTATTCCATTTTGTTGATTCCC
>APFE030939206.1:0-16063 GCA_000404065.3 Pinus taeda | reverse complement strand
TAAATAATAAATAAGTAAATAGATTTAACAATATAATTGATTTTTTAACAGCCTTCCTAATGGGTAGTTTATAATTGCTATTTCTTAATGGCTAATTTTGGGTATGGATGCTTCTTTGCTATGTAAGTATTTTGGAAGATTGATTTTTTCACCTTTATCCCGAGAATGAACCACATGAGTTGGTTCAAAATGCTGACCAAATCTTAAGAATATGATTAATCATAAAAACAATACTACTATCAATATAAATCACAAAAGTCTAAAATCTAACAATAATTATATTATTTTCCCAAAATTTATTTTCAAAATAATAGTTTGATTTTTAATCAACCTACAATTAATTCCAAATCAATCCAATTATAAATTACGACATATATAATAACAATCCAAAAGCAACTAATTCCAAATCAATATAAGTCCATCCAAATAAAGGCAATTATCAAATACGACATCCATAATAATAATAATAATAATTGGCATAAAGTTTTGATTAAAATAACACTTTTACGGGCTCAACCTTTCGAATCCGACGTAGATCATAGACGCAGGATTCAATTTTACTCAGAATGAGGCCTTGACCATCATTCAACCAGAGTAGAGTTTTCATTAAAATAACACTTGTGTGGGCTCAACCTTATATTCTTGACGGCTATTCAACTCTACTCAGGTTGAGGCCTTAACCATGTGTGTGTTGTACATTGATGACGAGGATTCAACTAAAGTGAAATGTTTTTGAGAGTAATACTCATTCGGGCGCAACTTTTAGTGTCAAAGGTAGAGTATGGACGGTGACTAAAACTCTACTCAGGGTAAGGCCTTAACCATGTGTGTAAGTTGTGCATTGATGATGTCTATTGGAGTCACGATTACCGTTACACCAAAACCTGCAGGTGTTAGTAAATAAACACATCGCTAAATTTAAGCGCATGCCACGAAACACACGGGGAGCGTTGACTTTCTACACTAGACATATCGCTAGATTTAAGCACATGCCATGAAACACACGGGGAGCGTTGACCTTCTACACCACCGTTAACGGGGAGCCAACAATCTCCCCCCCCCCCCCCAACGTGAGCCCAGTGTGTTTCAAACTCAAGACCTCTAGCGCTGATACCACTTGTTAGAGTCACAATTTCCATTACACAAAAACCTGCAGGTGTTAGTAAACAGATACATCGTTAGATTTAAGCACATGCCACGAAACACACGGGGAGCAATGAACTTCTACTCTGCTAGTAACAGGGAGCCAACAATGTCGACAGAACTGTTCACGCGAATAATACTTTCATTCCGGCTCAACCTTTAGGGTCGAACACCAAACTTTACGCGAATAATACTTTCTTTCCGGCTCAACCTTGGGTCGCTGACTAAACTTTACTCAGGTTAAGGCCTTAACCATGTATGTGTTGTACATTGAAGACAAGGGTTCCACCCTAGTAATATTTTCGTGAAAATAACACTTTGAACATTTAGGATCCAACGTAGAGAATGGACGTGACTCAGAATACTAGTGCTACCTTAACCATGATTCAGAATACTTATGCTACTGCTCAACCTTTAGAGTCCAATTTACAAAATAACGGAAACTCAAGTAGAATCAAGGTTACAAAAGGTATTGTCACAAACAAGCAATTATTTGGTTTTGGTTTTATATAGATTGTACTATACCCAATTATTATTTGTTTTTGGTTTCATATATATTATTATTTTTATTATTTTGTTTTGACAATTAAGGCTATGAAGACATACATACTAACCTTTTGTGGTTTTGAACCTATGACCTCTTAGAAGAGAACACATGCTCTTAACCATTACACCCACTGAAGTTGTTTGTGTGTGTGTCTATATATATATCTATATCTATATATATTATATATTAATATATATATATATATAATATAATATATATATATATATAGAAAAGATGTATGATTAAGTAATATTGAAACAAAATTAAAGGGTAAATAATAATTTACTTATAAGATGAATCAGGACATTCTCATTCATCTCTTGTAATATCTTTTTCCTTGGTAATTTTTTTTACATTTTCAAGAGTAAGGTTTATATGTTTTTATGAGACATTTGCTAAGATATAATTGATAATGTTTTTGTGTACAGTGGGAGATTTGATTAATTAGTAATGTTTTTATATAAGATTTGTTAAGATATAATTTAGTGTAATGGTTTTAACAGCTTTTTAAAACTAGAGAATTACCAACACATGAGAGTATTTTTCCAAAAATTGCAGTTATGAGATTATGAAATTATAGAACTTCATGAATACTAGTAATTTTATGTGAATATAAAAATTTATTAATATTACATTTTAGATATGATGAGGTTTATATAATTAAGAAATAGAGGATAAAGAAATTTGGAAATTTATTTATAAAAACAAAGAAAGAAATATATATAATATGTGGAAAAAGGCATTTTAATAATTATTTTATATTTTATGTACTATTTTTCCTTAGCCTCAAGGCACAATATCCGCACTGAGCCAGATAGATACACCAATCCACCGATCTTGAAAGAAAAAAACACGCAGGAATCACAGCTACACTGCAGCCACGAAACGCTTCCACCACACCTGCTTGGCCTCCCACGTGAACGAACCTGGCGCTGCACTACCGGATTTGAAGCTCATCACTGAACCAATCCGCTCAAGCTGCACGTTCTGGTCTCTGCAACCGAACCAATCTACTCAATTTGTTCTGGTCTCTGCAAGCTTCACCAGCGATCCCAGTGATCCTCGCAGCCTGTGAAGACAGTTATGGAGCCATCAGAAGAACCACAGGCCAGGCAGAGTCCCACGGTCAGTAGTCGATGTTGAATTCTCCACGCTCACAACACTCGAACAAGGATCGAGATGCACGTAGCGACTCCACAGCAGTTCGACCACGATCCAGTGGTGCTCACACTCCGGTTATCCACCACAGGTCGAACGCTGCCTCTGCAGCAACGCCTACTCCGCCTCCCGTGTGAACGTCATTCCTCCTGAGATCAATACTGTGCCTCCTCCGATCAACGTTGCCACTGCAACCGTGGATCTATATTGACCTTCGGCTCCTCCAGAACAGTCCACACGACCTTCCACTATCTGCCTCTGTATTCACTCGGCCATCTACCACTTTGTCCCACTCAATCTACTCGGCAACCTACCCTGGCAACCCATAAGAAAAACACGACATTTGAAAAAGTCAACCAGTGTGAATTTCGGGATGGGAACCCTTGCTGATGAGGATCCGTCTAAGTAAAGGAGGATCAAAGCATATTCCGGGGTAATGGTCGCGGTCTTTCTCTCTTTAACTACCTTTCATAAAAAGCTATGGGAAAAGAATTGGGTAGAAAGAAGAAATATTGCATTGAGAAATTCAACCCTAAGTGTGGTTTACAACAAAAAGAGTTTATTAGAGCTGACATTTCGTAGAGGGCAAAGTTTCTTATTGCTAAATTAAGGACCAATTCACATCAACTTCGGTGTGAAACAGGACGGTGGAAAAGGCCTAAAGAAGATTGGGAAGAAAAGGTGTGTACATTTTGCATGTATGGGGCTATGGAATCGGGAAAACATTTCGTTTTGGAATGTGATACATTTCATTTTGGAATGTGATGCATTCAAAGACATCAAATAAAGTTATGAGAACATGTTAGCATTAGTTTCTTGGTATGGTTTTTTTAGCTAGGAAATTGTTGGAAGGTTGGGTCAGCTCATCATCAATTTGAATCGGAAAATCACTGAATTGCAAAGAGCCAAAAACAGGGAACTAATGGTCTCATAGACTATTTTTAGTCTTGTGGACCTTAAAATATCATTTCATTTCATTTGACAAACGCAGGATTTGAAGTGATAGATGCGCTGATCCTCATCTGTATGAGAGGAATTTTTTTTATCTCTGGCTAGCTACCACAGTTCCACACTTGAGCTTTTCTTCACCACCAAGGGCACTCAATTATCTGGCCACAACTTGTGCTCTGATACCATGTTAAAAAATGAAATAAATCAAATATATTTTAAAATTTAGCACCTCACATGTGAACAAGTTGCGTCTCAACACTGCCTCAATGAGAACGTTGTACTCATTAATCATTAACATCGACAATATATATGTTTAAGAATATGAGAGTTAGAACTAACTCCTAGAAAATAGGAACTAATCTTCAACTAAGACACACACACAAGTAATGAACAGACTCTCTCCAATAATACATATTGTCCATT
The DNA here is from genome assembly GCA_000404065.3 of Pinus taeda. NCBI lineage: Eukaryota > Viridiplantae > Streptophyta > Pinopsida > Pinales > Pinaceae > Pinus > Pinus taeda. Next base: position 11,841 of record APFE030939206.1, on the reverse strand, counting down.
AATTTCAACAACTAGTTGAGTTTATTACACAAGTACATTGTTTTATGAAAATTAATGATCTTAGGTGAGTTTAATATTATCTATGGTAATGTATTGTGGAGATATTATGTCATTAGATAATAAATATTTTAATAAAATAATATAAAAGAGTGGGAGAATGTATTTAATTGTTTGTTTAATGATTAAAATATTATATTGGGTGATGTATTTAATTGTGATTATGTTTGTTTATTTAATTAATATGATATGATAAGATGGTACAATTTTGTTTTTTCAGGGGTTTCTCATTTTTTTTATGGCAAGGTCTATTGAAAGTATCCAATTTAGATACTCTTTATATGAGGAATTAAATTCCACATCCAACGAGTGCTCCCATTGAGTAAAAATGTTACATATATGAATTACCAATTTTTAATTAAAATAGGTACATTATTTTATTACATTAATAATATGTTAAAAGAATATCTCAATTACACATCAAATTAGAAGCTAATTGCTTCAAAAGAATCTATTATATCTAATTGAATTTAATAAATTTTTGGAGTCAAAGTGCTCAAATAGAAACAAGCTCTACATTGCAATAACCAATACAATAACAAATCAAAATCTTCTTGTATGTTTAACTATGACACATTAAATTATAAGACAAACAAAACTTAATAAATCTAACACTTGCCCTTAATAAGTACTTATTTCAATTTCTACAAAGTCAAGTCTTCATCAAGATCTAGTACTTTGCAACACATGCTCCTCTAGGCACAACCCTTTTTAAAAAAGAAAAAAAGAGGAGAAGAAGAATGAAAAAAAGTTATTCAAATAATTTTGAGGTTTATGGTCAAAATCATATGTGTGTGTGTGCACTTGAAAATAAATTAGGAATTTTCCAATTATCCTTAATGGTACACATAAAAAACTCAAATAAATACTTTATTGTTAGCATAAGTAAATTAAATTCCCTCGTAGATGGTTACAAAAAAAAGTGATTGGAAAGAGGTGTTTCCAAGTGCTTCTAAGAGAAGAAAGAAACCTAGTGTGAAGGCATTATTTAAGTCCTATAAGGTGGTATCAATTTGATGTTATGTGGAATATTTTGGAAAAATGGATTTTAATAAGGAGAAGAAAGGAAGGTTCTCTAATATGAGTAGTAAAATATAGAACTTTGGATTCTTAAAACTCAAATACACTATTCAAAAGGAAGGCTAATCATTGATATTTGTTTAGAAAATGAAGGAAACTATATTGATGTCAACTTGACAAATTGATTGTTATTTCCATAATCAAGCATATTTGTAGAAAAATACATATATGGTTACAAACAATTTGAAATTCATGAATTACTACTATCAATTAATGATTATATAATCACATCCCAATTTAATGTTGCAAATTTTAATATTTTAATATTGCTAACATTGTTCTAGGTTCTAATTGGATAGAAACATTAAGAACATTCTTTCTAAATATAAAAAGAAAATATTTGACAATGTCCTAAGAGGGAAACAGGGTAACTTTACATGATTCTAGAGTGAATTCATGCACAAAAATTCCATTGTTAGAATAGATATACCTATACAAATTGTGAGAATCCAATATGACAAGGAATCACAACAAGAGAGTTATGATGACTTAGAAAGGAAAATTAAAGATTTGAATAAAACCCTCATCAACAAAGATGGAAAATTTGTGCATACTTGAAGGGAATTGGAGAAGAATGAAAATTTCACAAATTTCAACAACAAATAATATGGTTACAACAAATTAACAACATAAAAAATGCTCTCAAAAGAGAGATTGAAGGTATCAATAAAAATATATCAGCAAAAAATGATGAAATTTATCAGAAGAAGTTAAAGAAAGAGAAGAAGGAAGAATAAAAATCCCAACAAAAGGATATAAGTATTGAGATTGACACAATTAGCATGGAAAAACCTAATGTTGTTATCAATGAAGTTGTATAAGTAGAAGAGCCTCCAAAAGTTTAAATTGACGATAAGGTGGCCTCACAGAATAAGGGACTCTCAACGTCACCTAATAAAGGTGATATTTTCCACTTATTTCAACAATTTAAGTCTGATATTTTCAAAATCCTCTCTCCTCTTGAGACAAGCCTCTCCATTCAAGTTTAGAATCTAAGAGTGTAGATTTTAATAAGCAGACATAATGTATGTAATCTGGATATGATCAATATATTATTTTTCATTAATCTAGGTGATTTTGAGAGTGGAAAACTTGGAAGAGTCAACTTGCAAGGTCGTTTTTACCAATGATCTTGATTTGGAAACTTTAGGAGCCATTTTGAGGCCTTAAATGATCACATTTTGTTGTCTAATTCTAACTAAGAACCTATATTCCATAATATACACATCGATACTTTCCTAGGGCATAAGAATCAACTCAATAAGAGCTCGTATGAGAAAGATATGCCTCCTAGAAGTTGACATATTGAAGTTGAAAACTATAATTTGAGAGGATGCCACATCATCCCTGATTACTCATGGAAAAGAGGCACTACGAAGAAGACTCTAGAAGGTTTGAGTTGGGACTCATATTAAGAGTTGAATGGGTCAAATTTAACCACTAATAGGTTTATATCCAATACTATAACTAGACCACTAGGAGGAAAAGGAGTTCCATTCTATTCAAGTTCTTTTCATTGCATATATAAGAAAAGTAGCTAAGAGCGGATATGTGTGTGTGTGTGTGTAACAACCCTAGTGAAAATTCCATGTAATAAAAGTTAAAAACAATATCCACGATTGATGGGACACTTATTCCAAGCTGAATGTTGGGCAAGACATCCTGGGGGGTGTTCATTTGGTTGTTTATGGCTAAGGAAATTGGAAAAAGCAATGACTAAGGCTTTGGAAAGGAAAAATGGAATTTTTGGCACAATTATTTATGAAAATAATGGAAATTAGGAGAAAAAGAAGGTGAAAGGTCACAGGTTGCATGTGAGGAGAAAAATGAAGGAAAATAATGGAAAATGAAGAAAATATAGGCCTCATTCATAAAAAGGCTTCTGAAGATCAATTGGTAACCTTTTGTTAGTTGAGTTTTCGAGCTCTCTCATTGTTATGTCTCTCTCTCTCATACTCTTTGACACTTAGATTTTTCTTGGAGCATTTTGGTATTGGAGCAAGAAAGGAAAAGAAGGAAAAAGGAAGAAAATAGCAAGCAGGGAAAGGCAGGATCAATTAGCTACAACAAGATTCATTGCAGGTATCAATTTTAATGTGTATTTTACTTGCTAGATTTGGCCTACATGGTATTGCATGTGGTTCTTTTGCTGTTGTGGCATGGGATTTTCTAGGTGTAACATTGTTTTCAACCTAGCCTTGTCATTTCTGAATAGCCATGGTGTGATGGGGTCCTCATGTTTTGGTTGAGGTGGATTTCCAGATGGATTCGAAGCTGAGTTGGGTGGATCTATGAATAAAAAGAATATGGCCTAGTGGTCCCTGAGTTAGACTGTGGATCACGGTAAAGTCACTAGCCTAGTGACCCCTGAGCCAGACTATGGGTTGCGGTAAAGGCAGGATTGTGTTGGCTGAGATGGCCTAGGAATCCTTTCTGGTCAATGGAATGATATACGGTAAAGCATAAAGGTGGTTTTCTCTCTGTTGGGCCTAGTAATCCTAGCTTTCGAATATACAGTAAATCTTGGAGAGTGGGTCTCGGTTTAGGACCTAGTGATCCAAGTTTGGATTGCAGTAAAGCCCGAGAGACTAGGAGATAGGAAAATTCCTCACGGTGTAGGTGGAGAAATCTGGTGGCATCCATGCTTGTTTATCCTAGTGATCGGGTGGAGGTCATGGTAAACCCTAGTATGAAGTGTTCATTGTGTTGGCCTAGTGATCCAGGATGGATTTTGGTAAAGCCAAGGTTTCTATTGATGAGGGTGAGGTGGTTTAGCCTCGGTATGCCTTGTTTGGTTCTTTTGTTTTCAGTCCCACATTCATGCTTGGAATATAGCACGGGGGTGAATGGCTGAAGAGAGATTTGGCGTAGCCATTCTATGGTTGGGTGGAACATGGTAGTCCCATCTCCGGATGGCTTATTACATTCATTAATGAGAAATTCATTCCCTTGATTTTCATGTGTAAATATATTAATGTATGTGGATTTTGATGGCTGATATGCTTATCGTATTTCTATTCCTATTATGTTGGTTATATGTATATTTTATGACAATAGTTATGTATGGATCTCATCATGTTTTTACTTGTATATGAATGGATAATGTGTCTATGACCTAATAGATGATAATGTAGCAAATGACATGAGGGAACAATGGTTCATAGCGTTTCTCAAATAAGTATGAGATCCCTACACCTAATTATGTTACTTATACCTGTAGGTTACATGTTGATGATATGTTTGACGAAATTCTTGGCATGGCTAGTAGGGGTCTGGTTATGGACTTGTTTATTTTATTTCTTTTGCATCATTATTTCCTTGTACTTTTAATAATTTCAAGCTACCATTCCATTCTAGGCAAGGGCTTGGGATCTGGGCCTCAAAAAGTGGCTTAAACCCCGGGGTCGTTGGCATAGAACTGGAAATTTTTGACTTTGGTCACTGGCAGACAAACCTGTGAGAGCGACTTTAGGTTGCTAGTTGCTCCCTTGCACATAGCATGAGAGTGGCAATGGCCTAAGAGATCCAGAACAACAGTGGGACCAAAGGGACATGCTATTTAAATGGCTGACTTGTCTCCTGAGGGTTATGTCGATGACGTTGGATGATTATGTGTGATGTTCCATCGATTCCACTTCCTTAAGGTCACATAAGAGGTTGAATCTGATCATAGTAGCCTCTTGTCTCATGTTTACCCAGTTGGCATGGTTACTTGGGTGGATGTGGCGGGAGGGTGTTACATAGTGGTATCATAGAATGGTTCAATTCTCAGACTGATGGGCGATGTGTGTGGGTCATGCATGCATGTCAGTTGCATGTGTGTCTCTTACACTTTCATTCCATGTGCTTGTTGCATTTTCTTGATGATTGATTATCGTTGTAGTAATGTTTCTATGGATAATTTGATATTGATTTCATGAAATGTATTTTTCAAGAGTTTGTGACTAGTTGGATTATATGCCGCTTACATGTTGATTTTATGTCACCTACTTACATCCTTGTATGTTAGGTTACATTATTGAATATGTTGATTACATGTATTAGTCTTTGGTTGATTATAAGAATTGATCGCTTATGTTCGACTGCATGTGTTTATGCATATGTGTAGTTGATTAGGAATTTCTCATGCATGTTTTTGGTTGCATGTAGCAATGTGGACAATGGAGTAATGGTTATTCTCATGCATGAGGCCATATCATGCATTGTTGACATGGCCTTGTATTGATGACTGGACCATAGCTAGAATGATGTAATTTGGTTTATCTAACATATTATGCATTGTAGGAAGAAATATCAAATGGCTAGAAAAATGGTCGACTACAAAGACTCTCCCTATGAATCAGAAGAGAAGCATGGTGTTGGTAACTCTCCCGCTTTGGCAGTTACATTTAGAAGTTTGAAGGAAGAGATAAGGAGTTGTAAGGCAGATAATAAATGGATCATACAGGCACAAGAGAAGCGAGTAGAGGTTAATGTTATACTTCTTCAAAGATTGTCAAATTTGCAACGACAAGGGCCACTTTGAATCATCGATGTACATGGGGATGGAACTAATGGGGCACATGGCAATAGGTCTCCTGGTGGACACAGGTTAGATAGATCTGATATAGTGAGACATGACAATTTTTTGGACACTTCAAATAAGAGGGGTGATGATTACAGGTACTATTCTAGTTCTAGTTATGATAGACATCATGATCATCATCGTTATCATCCTTATAGGAGGAATGATAGGGGATACTTGTTGGATTAATTCAAGAAAGAAAAGCCACCTACTTTTGATGGAGATGTGAAGAAGACGGAATATGTAGAGGCTTGGATACTGGGAATGAACAAATTCTTTGAGTTGCATGAGTACACATATAACATGAAGGCCATAGTAGCTATCTTTAGCTTGAAAGGTCAAGCAGACATCTGGTGGGAAGATGTGAAGAGGGTCAGAGACATCAAGACAAATGATTTGAGTTTGAGGGAGTTCAAGAGGATTTTCAAGAAGAAGTATTTGTTACAAAGGTACTGCGATAGTAAGGCTAATGAATTCTATGAGCTAAATATGGGATCAATGACAGACGAAGAGTACACGGCCAATTTTCTGGAGTTATTGAGGTATATACCATATCTTATTGATGAGAAGGCTAAATTTCAATGATTTGTTAGTGGTTTGACATTAGCATTTAGAGATCAGATTGAGTATGATGAGCCTTGCTCACTTGTATTGATTTGGTGTAGCATCGGATGTGCTCTAGCCATGAAATTTGGTGGAGAGGTTGGGGAAAATTAGAAATCCAATACCCAGAAAGGGTTTGGGAAGATTCTAAACAGATCAGGAGAGATTAAAATAATTAATATTTTTAATGGAGTCCTTAAGTCTAAACTTAGGGAAAATAAAATATTATTGTGTATTAATATGAATATGTGCTAGAGTGGTCCAAAATACATGGATCAAGCAAGATGTAATCTTAGTCATTGATTAGGGAATTAATCTCAACCATTGAGATGTAGACAGGAAAATTATAAGAACAGTCTTGAGGTCACTTGGAGAATACACTAGAGTGATCAGTCATTCTATTCTCTAGAATGGGGTTTGCTAAGAGAGATAGAATTAGTGATCGGGAGAGCAGCTGATGGGCATTGAGTACAGAGAAATAGAGAAGGCAGACAGTGTGTTTGGAGATTAGCGCAGCAGCCAAGGAGAGTGACGTAGAGCCAGCAAGGGCTCACTCAGGGCCACAAAGAGGCAGCCAAGTGTTGCATAGAGCACCAGGGAGGCCAGCGTATCTAACGCAGAGGCCCAGAAAGCTGATGCAGGGCCTCCTGGGGCTGACGCAGGCCAAGAAAGGCTGACGTAGGGTGAACGTGAGATAGATAGGGGCTGACGCAGTCCAGATTGGGCAGACGCTGGGGTTGTAGAGCAGTTTTGTGCTGAAGAGTTGCCGGAAGGATTTTTCGAGGTTTCAGTGAGGAGATTTCTCTCAAACTGTGAAGTATAGTTGCTAAGGAAATTCTCTATTGGGTACACCAGTTTCGGCACCCAAATTGTACTCTGATATTGCTTAGTAAGAAAACCCTCAAATCGCTGCATGATTTTCCCGCATTGGGTTTTTCCGGGGACATTGGTCCAAGAATAATGGTGTCTTGTGGTGTGTTTGTTCTTGTTTATTTTAGTTTCTGATCTGTGATATCTTGAAAATGCACTGGTGTTTATTTTCAGTATTTACTTTGTAAATAACTTGTTAAAGAAAAAATAACAAGTAGGTAGAAATAAATCATAAAAAGTGCATGAAGGGTTTCTAACTAAGTAAACTTAGAAACTTCAACATGGTATCAGAGGGAGGTTGCAGATCATAGGAGGAATAAAAGACATCAGCTGAGTGGAGCAATAGTAGGAGAAAACAACTGTCCTGAGGTGAGAGAATTTGTTTCTAGCGGCACAAAAGTCGAGGAAGTGTGATGCAGAGCTAGCCAGAACCACACATAAGAAGTCGGGAACTGAGCAGAGCCTCACAGAGGCCAGTATTGCTGACAGAGAGGGCCAGAGGGTTGAAGCAGGGCATCCTAGGGCTGACGCAGACCCATCTGGGGTGACGCAGAGCCAGTGAGGCAGAGAGGGGTTGACATAGTTCATAGAGAGGTAGTTGTTGGGGTCTAGAAGGCTGTAGGAATATTACAGAGTGGAGTTGGTGAGGTATTGTAGTCAGAACAGTACCTGACAGAGCACGGCCAAAGGAGTTGTTGCCGAAGGTTTCTAGCTGAGGAACCCAGATCAGCAGTGCAGTTGCACAAGATGATTAGAGAAGGGGGCATCTCGACAAGCGGCAGAAGGATTTCCAAGAGGGAAATCAAGACTCAGAGGGAGTCCAGAAGAGAACTTTCAGACAAGAAGTAGAGACTCAGAGGAGTCGAACAGAGAACTTCGAGGAGGGAAGTAGAGGAGCATCCTAGCACTACATAGGGTAAGAGACTAGGACAGACTAAACGGAGCATCAAACTTCATAGTCTGGAAGGCTAGAATCTTATCAGTGCTTGACAGAAATCATGTCAAGAACTTTGCCTTAAAGGTAATAGTTGTCCCAATCGACCCCAATGATAATGACAGGTATGAAGAGGTGATGGAAAGGGCCAAGTGCATTATCCTTAACGGGGTCAAGGATCATGTGGTACCACATATTGCTGAGAAGGAAATGATAGTTGAGATGTGGGAGGCTCTCAAGAACCTGTACCAGCATACTTTTGTGTAGAGAAGAATGTTGCTTGAGAACTAGATGAGATGAAGAAGGGTCAATCGATTGACACCTTCTTAGGAGAACTAAATGAGATCTGAGACCAGTTGACTACTATAGGAACGACAATGGATCAGGAGCTTATGGTGACGACAACCCTGAATGTTGTCTCACAAGAATGGGAAGTGTTTGTCCAGAGTATCTTGGGCATAGGGACTCTCCCACCTTGGGACGAGATGTGGGTAGCTCTTCGACATGAAGAGATCAAACGACAGTCGAAGACAGGTAGTAGCAGCAAAGGGATCAAGGTCAAGCAGGAGGAGGAGGATGTGGCCCTAGCATCTGAGGGAAAGCAGGAGAAGCGGAAGAAGAAAGATCTCCCCAAGATCAAGTGCTTCCATTGTGGGGACATGGATCATTATGCAATCGAATGCCCAAGGAAGAAGAACAAGGGAGAGTCTTTCGAGACTAAGGCAGTGCCAGCACGGGCAGAGAAGGAAGTTTTGACAGATGATGACTGTGTCATGAGTGCACATGCACCACTTGAGCGGAAGTGGGGAGACATCTAGCTGTAGTCAGATGGACTCCAGGTGATGAGGGGTAGGATCTGGTACCCAGACTCTTGGATTAGACCTTGCTACGGGAGCCCCAACAACAAGTAGTAGGACTCGCCGAGTGGGTAGAGACAGATGCGGATGGAGCAACAGAGAGGTATACATTGCAGGAGTCCTAAGACAGTGCAGAGCTAGTAGGCTACAGTAGTGCGAGAGGGACAGGACTGTTGCACCAGTGTAGGAAGTCATAGAGAGGTGTGCAATGGTGTGAGATGCAGGGAGTTGTTGCAGCAGTGCAGAGGTCAAAGAGAGGGAGCACTTGTCAGCGGCAGAGGGAGCTTCAACATTAGTGGGTGTTTCTAGCCCAACAGGGAGGTCAACTAGAAGATTAGTTACTTACTTCTCAGTAACTGAGTTTCAGTGCAGCGGTGGGTAGCACGATGCTACAAGATGAGAGGAGGTGCAATGCAGATGCATTGCTGGGAGAAAGGACCATCAGCAACACAGATGCAGAGGGAGATGTCATACAGATATAGCAGTGGAAGTGGTAGAACCATGGGTAGCAGTACAGGAGGCAGCAGTGTAGAGGATGTTGGGTAGGAAGGCCTAGCTTCAGCACAAGTATCGATACTAGATGATCAGAGTAATACTCAGTGAGGAGTATTGCTAGAGCACAGTCCTCGCTAAGAGGGAGTGTTGATTTCGGGTGGCATCAGATGTGCTCTAGCCACAAAATTTGGTGGGGACGTTGGGGCACATGAGATATCCAATACCCAGAAAGGGTTTAGGCATATTCTAAATAGATCAGGAGATGTTAAAATAATTAATATTTTTAATGGAGTCCCTAAGCCTAAAACTTAGGGGAAATAAAATATTAATGTGTATTAATATGAATCTATGTTAGAGTGGTCCAAATGACATGGATCAAGCCAGTTCTAATCTTAGTCATTAATTAGGGACCTAATCTTGGCCGTTGAGATGTCAAAAGGAAAAGTGTAAGAGGAGGCTTGAGGGTCACTTGGAGAATACACTAGAGTGATCAGTCATTCTATTCTTTAGAGCAGGGTTTGATAAGAGAGATAGAATCAGTGATTGGGAGAGCAACTGAGGGGCATTGAGTACAGAGAAATAGAGAAGGCAGAGAGTGTGTCGGGAAAGCAGTGCAGCAACCAAGGAGAGTGACGTGGAGCCAGCAAGGGCTCACTCAGGGCCACGCAGAGGCAGCCAAGTGTTGCATAGAGCACCAGAGAGGCTAGCGTATCTGACGCAAAGGCACAGAAATCTGACGCAGGCCAAGAAAGGTTGACACAGGGCCAGTGTAAGACAAAGAGGGGATGATGCAGTCCAGATTGGGCAGACACTAGGGTTGTAGAGCAGTTTTGTGTTGAAGAGTTGCCAGAAGGATTTTCCGGGGTTTCAGCTAGGAGATTTCTCCCAAACTATGAGGTATAGCTTCTAAGGAAATTCTCTATTGGGTAGGCCAGTTTCAGCACCCAGATTGTACTCTGATATTACTTAAAAAGAAAACCCTCAGATAGCTACACTGGTTTTCCTGCATTGGGTTTTTCTAGAGACATTGGTCCAAAAATAATGGTGTCATGTGGTGTGTTTGTTCTTGTTTCTTTTAGTTGCTAATCTGTAATATGTTGAGCATGCACTAGTGTTTATTTTTAGTATTTACTTTGTAAATAACTTGTTAAAGAAAAAATAACAAGTAGGTAGGAATAAATTAGAAAAAGTCCATGAAGGGTTTCTAACTAAGTAAACTTAGAAACTTCAACATGGTGTTAGAGGGAGGTTGCAAATCATAGGAGGACTAAAAGATATCAACCAAGTGGATAAATAGTTGTCTCGAGGAGACATAAGTTGTTTCTAGCAGTGCAGAAGCCAAGGAAGAGTGACACAGAGCCAACTAGAGCCATGCAGAAGGAGCCTAGAACTGCGCAGAGCCTCAGAGAGGCTAGCGTTACTGACGTAGAGGGCCAGAGGGCTGATGCAGGGCATCCTAGAGCTAACACAGACCCATTTGGGGTGAGGCAGAGAGGGGCTAACACAGTTCACAGAGAGGTAGTTTCCAGGGTCTAGAAGGCTGCAAGAATATTGTAGAGTGGAGCTAGTGAGGTACTGTAGTTAGAACAATACCTAAAAGAGAAGGGCTAGAGGAGCTATTGCCGAGGGTTTCTAGCCGAGGAACCCGGATCAGCAGTGCAGTTACACAAGATGATCAGAGTAGGGGGCATCTCGACAAGCAACAAAAGGATTTCCAGGAGGGAAATCAGGACTCAGAGGGAGTCTAGAAGAGAACTTCCAGACAGGAATTAGAGACTTAGAGGCATTAAACAAAGAAATTCTAGGAGGGAAGTAGAGGAGCATCATGACACTACATGAGGTAAGAGACTGGGACAAACTCGATGGAGCATCGAAATTCGTAGTCTGGAAGGCTAGAATCTTATCAGTGCTCGACAGAAATCGTGTCAAGAACTTCGCCTTAAAGGTAATAGCTATCCCAATCAACCCCAATGATAATGACAGGTACGAAGAGGCGACGATGAGGGTCAAGTGCATTATCCTTAACGGGGTCAAGGATCATGTGTGTTATAGACATTTTTGGGCACTGCAACCCCAATCATAAATGTCCATAAACTGAGGGCTCCTAAGTCCCTAAAAGTGTTGCTTCACTACCTAAAGGAACAAGGTCAGCTGGTTACGTCATCTCCCAGAAGTTCTCCACTAAAAACTGCTCAGAAATGGTCAAAACTGGACCATACTGAATACCCAGTGCAGAGGGTGCGATGCATATCACCTTCCTAGTGTAAAGGGTGCGATGCATACTGAATGGCCCCTCTGTAGGATGCGATGGGCGAGAATGGACAAATGGTAGAGACAGTTTGCGAGGTGGAAGATCATGGAATCTTCTAGAAACTTCCCCT
>APFE030939203.1:0-15999 GCA_000404065.3 Pinus taeda | reverse complement strand
TCATCTGAAGAAGAAATGTTTTCAAAAGTAGAAGAGATAGGAAGAGGTGACACATCCGTCGGACTAGGCTCGCAGGCGATTTATTTTCATCAAATTTTACATCTCTTCTAATGATAACATTTTTGGACTTAAATGGAATAAGTCTATAACCTTTTACATCTTCAGAATATCCAACAAAGTACATTTCTCACTCTTAGGTTCTAAAGCTTTATGCTTTTCATCTGGAATATGGGCCCATGCTTCACTTCCAAAAGTACGAAAGTGACTTACATCTGGTTTAATGGAACTCCAAGCTTCTTCTGGAGTGATATTCTTTAGAACCTTAGTAGGAGTGCGATTTATTATATAATTTTCACAATTAATTGCTTCGGCCCAAAAATTAAGACTGAGTCCTTTAGATTGCAGCATACAATCAGCCATTTCCTTTAAGGTGCGATTTTTTCCTTTCAGCTACACCATTTTGTTGTGGAGTGTATGGAACAGTATGTTGCATTTGAATTCCATTTTCGGTGCAAAAGTTGATGAATGTGTTTTTAACATGTTCTCCACCATTATCAGTTCTTAGCTTAAGAATTTGATGTCCAGATTGTTTTTCAACAAAGGCTTTGAAGGCCAAAAATGTGTTAAATACTTCGCTCTTGAGTTTTAGGAAGTATACCCAAGTGCGTCTGGAGAAATCATCAATGAAAGTTAAGAAATACTTGCAGCCAGAGAATGAAGCAACAGGAAGTGGACCACACAAATCATTGTGCACAAGCTGTAAGGGGCTGAGGCGTGCCAAGAGGCACGTTTTTCAAAACTGTCCCGATGATGTTTTCCGAGTACACATCCGGAACAAACACCATCTCTGCAAGATACCATAGGAAGACCTGTCACCATATTTTCTTTACATAGATGCTGAAGGGAGCGATAGTTTAAGTGACCAAATCGCTCATGCCAAAGTTTGCTCACTTCATCATTATGAGCAACAAATACTGAGGGAAGATTTGATGACCCAAAGTTGTGAAACTTATACAACCTTGTGGAATCATCAGCAATACGAGTAGCTAGAATCTGTTTAGGATCTCTTAGATCCTTGATTACAACATCATGAGGTGAAAATTCAACAATTTTACCTTCACCTGAATGAGTTATCTGATATACAGATAGAAGGTTTCTGGATAAGGTTGGAACACATAATACATCATTAAACTGACCATTGTCTAGATGAACAGTTCCAGTCCCTACAACATTAAGAGATCTATCATCACCAACATATATATTTTTGGTGTTACAATCATGTAAAGAAGAAAACATGGCTTTGTTTTTGGCCATGTGATAAGAGGCTCCAGAATCAATGAGCCACTCATGAGAATGAGAAGAAGAAGATACATTTAATGCATAACCAGACTGAGATGATTGACAACGACATGCAGAGAGTGCCATTCCTGAAGATGAAGTTGAAGTTGAAGTAGAAGAATGCTCCACATGGATGTTATGTTTCTTCATTGCGGCTTCCAAGGCTTCCATCTTCTTAAAGCATTAGATTCTAAGTGGCCATCTCGATTACAAAAGTTACAATGTCTATCAGTCTTCTTCCATTTGTTTTTATTGGTCTTATCATTTTGCTGAAATGATCTTTCATTTTGAGACTGAGTTTGCTTAGGACCCTTGTTTGGTTTAGGACCATTCTTTTTAGGATATGACTTCTTAGGATTCTTTAAATTTGGTTGCTGCTGGGCGGCTAACGCTTTCTTGGAAGAGTTTCCAAGATAAGAAGACCAAGGTGTAAGAGTTTTTCTTGTTCTCTTATTAAAGAATCACAAAAAGCATCAAAGGAAGGGGGCTTGTAGTCATGTCCTTGAGAAATGAAGGCTTCTCTTGTAGAATGGAAGGTGGAAACAAACACAGAGTAGGCTGGTCCCAACTTAGTAAGAATGCAATAGATAAGGGCACTGTGTTCTTTCTTAACTTTAACACCTTCCAAGAAAAGTCTAATGGTCTTGAACTTGGACAAGAAATCTTCAATGCAAGAAAAAACATTGGGGTTTAATGTAAGCAACTCATTTTCAAGCTGATGGGCTCTAAGTTCATTTTTTATTCCAAAAACTTTAGTAAGTTGCTCATTGCTTTATCAAGAGTATCAAGTTCAACAATATGGAATCTAAGATCGGGAGAGATAGACATCCCTATCAACCCACGTGCTTGATCTTGCCTATTTTCCCATTTGGCTGCTTTCTCTTCATATTTTGGCTTGGTTTCTTGGCCTGTGGCTATTCGGTAAAGACCTTTACTTCTAAGTAAATCCACAATGTAGGACCACCATTGGAAGTAGTTGGTGCTGTCAAGGATAACTTGGCATGAACTTTCCATTTTGACAGAAACTGAAGCTATATATGTTGAAACTAAGTGTTCAAATGGAAAGAGCTCGAAAAATTAGGCTGGTTCAAAAAAAAAACGGTTCTGAAAACGGCTTCCGAATGAAGAAGTTATGACCCTTTTAAAAAAAGTTGATGAAGGCACCGGCAAAGTGCGGGAATGTGCGGAAATGAAAAAAAACGCTCATTTTTCAACGAAAAGGAGACTTGAACCCAAGACCTCTACTCTCTTAAATTAGATTTGAACCAAGTGAGCTATACAAAAAGATAGAGAGAGAGAGAGAGGGGGGGTTTGTTTTCTTTTAGTCACGGATGCTTTGGATTGCGTGCTTGCTTGAGAAAGCTCTTTTTCTCCCTACAAAACAAAAACACAGAACCCAACACGGACATGCAAAAAAAACAAGCCTTACGGCTTAAAGTTAGCTTTACCCGGAAACTAACCATTTTCCTCAATGTTTCTGATTTTCCGAAATCACACTAAGGTGCAGGGAAAAGAGCATACGCATGAGAAAAATTCTTCCTTTCTGTTTCTGATTTGCCGAGATCGCACAGAGTCGCAGGGCAAAGAGCATACACAGAAATGAAAGGTATAGATCCAGTAAAAAAAATAGCTAAATAAACCGAAACCGAAATAAACAGAGAGAAAATAACAGTAAACTGCAAATAAACATTGTATACCTCCAGATCTTAAAAATGACGCAGATAGGGCTACCGGAAACCTTTTCGCGTGAAACGAAAGGGTTCCTCACTGGAACAGATGCTCCGAACACAACAAAGCAGTCCTCTCGGCCCGAAAGCAGTCAGAAACAGTAGATCTAGGAAACAACAGCCGCATGCAGTTCTACCGGCTTCAGATTTGGATCAAAAACGGACGCGGCCCTCAAATTGCTCTGATACCATGTAGGAATTTACAGGGTAAGTTCCTCAGACAGAACACCAAAAGGACACCGCTCACAAACAGATACAGATCAATACACCAGTATTTTGACGTGGTTAAAACCCTCAGAGAGGGAAACAGTCCACGGCCTGCGCCAACGTGGCTACTACAGGCAATTTATTAATAAAAGAATGAAAATTTACATAAGCTTCTCTCATGCACGGTTAACTTACAAATGACCCTCCATGCGCTTTAAATAGAATTCATGGACCAATCGGGTGTCAAGCCACGGATCAAGTGTCGGTAATACCGAGGAGAGAATGAACCGTCGGATCACTACATATCGTGACCGTCGGATTGTAAGTTACAAAATGTACAACGGTAAAGAAACACACTTTACCTAACTCTATACCTAACTCTATAATAGACCAAGTTGAACTTAACTATTTCCTATGTGTCGGAATATCCTAACATTCTCAAATCGGGATATAAATGAGGAATAGAGGATAATCGAAAGCAAAGGGAAATTAAGAATCCTTTGCTCTATATTAGCAAGAACAACCTAAACTAAGGAGCAATTAAGAATTCCTTAACTTAGATATTAGTAGAAAACATTTATATGCATAACTGTTAAAACATAGTGTAATTAAACAAATTTTGAGATATTGTTCCAGTTATAGCATTCAGATTCATTAATACATTAAATATTGTGGAAAAACTTTAAGAAAGATAACGATAACATAAGAAAATACTTGTCTGTACTCCACTCAACACATGAATCCTTTGAAATATCTTGTCTTTATTCATCAATCCAGTTCACTGGATTAGTTAGTGATACAATAGCTTTACAATCTTTTGTTCAAGAAATCTATAGAAATGTCTAAGAATCCACCCTACATACTTCGAATTATGAAGTATTTATACAAAACTTATTAAAAAATATCTCAAACTAACTTGAGATTTAATCTAGGAAATAAAAATATCTTCTTGCAAGAAGATAGACACAGCTATTGAACTACTTTCATGTTGTCTCATTTATTTTGGTACTGTTGGCCTTTATGGTTTGGTTTTATCCCTTTATGCTCTTTGTTATTTGAACTTTCACGCTGAAGACTTTGGTCACTTTAGTCTTTCATTTGATACACTTTGACACTGATACGTTTTGACCTTGCTGATCTGTCTTCATCTTTTTACCTGACTGTTTTACTTTTACCCTTTTACTGCATTTTTCTTAAAATAAATCAATCATTTTTTCCCACATTTTAGCATCATGTAATTGGATCTTCAACATCCTTTTGTATATCTCATCTACCTCAATGTACTTGGAAAAAGTAGGATTATTGATGAACAAGTGTTTTACCTCACGCTACAGGTAAAACAAATTTTCAAACGTTTGCTATAGTACTTTGCCTGTGCTTTATTTCTCATCTTGATTTCTTTAAACTTGTCCTTTATGTCCTTATATTTGTCAGCAAGTCGGCTAAAGGATGAAACTTATACACTGAGCTATCTTTCTAACATCTGAGTCTGAGATGTGGATGGCTCTTGTGTTTCCTCGGATCGAGTGGTGCCTTTACTTCTATCTAGCTCAGTATTAGTTACTTGTGCTGAGTCATCTGTGTCTTCTTATTTTGAAATAGGATTGAGCCTTGGTCTCTTGCTCTGACAGGCCTCATACTGCACATTTGAAGTGTCCATACATGAGCTGGAGGCTTTCTCTCTGCTCCTTTTGGCATTATTTTCCTCATTTTGAGGAGTTTCCATAATATGAGGGGTGCTCATGGTTCTTTCTTGTTGTTCAGGTACCTACAGAAATGAGCTTTCATAAAGTTGCCTTTCTAGATCAACCAAGGGATTCTCAACATCTACCTTTGTGCTATCCCTGTCTACAAGAGTGTTCTCCAACCACTCAGATTGATTTGCATATCTTTCAATCTCTGGTACGGGATGATGAATGTAAAGCCCTAATTTGACCTTTTGGCTAAGTTTGATCATAAACCCTTGAGGGTCATATATCCACATGAAATTTTTTGGAAATTTCATTTGTTGAAGAATCATATCTGCCTCCTACCTTGCTTCTCTAGAGTTGCAAATTAAGGGGCCTATTAAACACACATGGACAGCTAGAGATATGAAAGATAAAACATGTAATACAATTTTTATTAAGAATTGATATACATTTATAGTACATGTGGTGACCGTTGGGATTCACATCCCAAGGTCCCTTGGACTCCTTTTGTCCATTCGGCTTCCACACTAACCCATTTAGGATTAGGTGTCCAGCATTCCCCCCCTTAATCCGAAGGGTTATGTATGAGTCCAAGAAAAGAGCTGTAATACAAAATGTGCAAAAATGCATGGAAGCACTAGGCTAAATGTGCTCCCTGAAATGTTGGTATAAAGGGCGGTGGTTTAAGGATGACCACCAACACTGGAATGCTTAGTGCAATTCCCAGAACTCTTCCAAAAATGGCAAGAAGCTGAAGCCTTCTGCTAGAGGAAGTGATCCTATTATTATAAAGAGGGAAACCTTCAACCATAAAAGGGAGGTCTCACCCGGCATAAAAGGTAAAACTTCAACCTGAAAAGGGAAGTCTCAACCTGTGATGGTTTAAGGATGACCAACAACTCTGGAATGCTTAATGCAATTCCTGGAACTCTTCCAAAACTGGCAAGAAGCTGGAGTCTTCTGCTAGAGGAAGTGTTCTCAATTTTGTTCCTGGAAATCTTCCAAAACTGGCAAGAAGCTGAAGTCTTCTGCTAGAGGAAGTGTCCCAGATTGCCCACTGAAGGCATGTACACGGGCATCTTTGTCTCTGGCTACAACTCTGAAACTGGTGGGGTAGGTTGTCGCACAGGCTCGCTTGATGTGACTTTGAAGCTTGTAGATGACAATCATTTCCGCCCCTATCAGATACAAGGTGAGAAGATGGATAAAACTCAACTGCAAGACTGTTCAATACTCTGGAACAAGTTCTGACATGTGTTTGGAATATCTTCTTGGCTATTGATGCCCATTGCCAAGAAGCGATCCCATCCAAGATGAAATCTTTGTTCTTGCAGGACGTTTGTTTCTGAAGCATCTGTGTGAAGAATGACTGGTTTTATGATAGTGCTTACATGGATGAAGATCAAAACAATGATCTTTCAAATGGCCAACTCAATCAAAGTATTGGCATTTCACGATCTGTTGTTGTTGTTACTGTGGAAGAGGAGCAGAGTCTAGAACACCTGGAGGTGAACTGTCATGAGGAGCAGGTGAACTGTCATAAATGAATCCAACACTTTGAAACTAAATGGGCTTGGCGTAGTTTGGAATATGAAAGGACAAGTCCTTGTCATATCCAAGACCAGTTTTGTGCTTGTTGTGGACAAGCTGTTCCCAAGGTTTGATGATGGGCTTGGGAAGTGTAGACTGAACTTCTGCATCTGCATGTAACCTTGCTGCTTTTTTTGGTACTAAATCTGAATGAACTATAGCATGCTGCTGATGGGTGGTTGTCTCAATGTTCTGAACAAAAACAGGTTCAGAATGGTGTCTATTTTGATGTAACTCTTCTTGCTGTAGCTGTGATTCAAGCTGAAAAAAATCAATCTTTTCCTGTGCATTTTGTAGACATGTCTGAATTTCTGAGAGAGATCCTATGCTTATTTGTAATGTGTCATCAACAGTATATTGTATAAGAGTTTTCATGAACTCTAATACTTCACTGGTTCTGGCCATTTTTCTTCAATGTCACTTAAAAACTGATCACAATTATTACTTAATGCAGAAAAGTAATATCCACGTATAGTACACAGCAATGTTTTAAATGTGCAGCAAATGAATTAGGGAATCAATGCATATATATGTAGACAGAGAATATAATGAGTTTTAATGCCACAACTAGGGCAACAGCAACTGCAAACTTGCTATCAAAACTTCAATAATTATAACACTGTCATGGACAGGACTTGAATGCTCATATGCCTTGATTGGGGTACGAATCAGTGTTCTCTGATCTTGCCACTTTCTTGAAAGAAAACAATAGTTCACTTCAATATTTGAGATACCATGCTTGCTATCTCATTTGTTACAGTAAGTTGAGAAAGCATTGAAATAAAAGCGGTAGTGCTAGTGCTCAATTCAACAATCTTCATGCCATTTTCAAACTCAATACAATCTGGACTTCTAACGTGTGCAGTGTTTCTCAAACACTCATTGTCCCTATGAGCACAACTTGAATGCCAATGAAGGGTCCATGATCTAGAGGGTGATTCGAATTTCACTTCTACAGTTCCATTTCAGGCATTTAGTTATATTTTTACAGGGAAAATTAGGTATGGTCTTTCATACAACTTTCTTAACTTGCTGTGACTATGGCGTTTGTGTAGAGTCAAAGCTCTTTTCACAAGTACACTACGCTAGATGTATGTATTATTTGCTGGCAGAACATTATCCTGACCGGAATAAAACGTGGATAGGTTCTGTTATGCCTAATTTCAAAGAACAAAGTATATGGGTCCGCTATATATGCTCTCTGTATTGGTCCATTACAACTTTAACTACGGTTGGATATGGAGATCTCCATGCAGTTAATTATATTGAGATGACTTTCGATATATTTTATATGCTGTTCAATCTGGGCCTCACAGCTTACCTGATTGGGAATATGACAAATCTGGTAGTTGAGGGTACAAGTCGTACAATGCAATTTACGAACAGCATACGTGCAGCTTCAAATTTTGTTACCCGGAATCAACTCCCACCGAGGCATAAGGATCAGATATTGTCTCATATGTGCCTTCAATTCAGAACAGAGTGCTTGAAACAACAGGAAATTATAGAAGAAATTCCTAAGGCCATTCGGACAAGCATTTTACAACATCTATTCCTACCAACCAGTGAATCTCTGTATCTGTTTCAAGGTCGCCGAGATGAAACCAGAATACTTCCCTCCGAGAGAGGACATTATTCTTCAAAATGAGGCACCTAATGACATCTACATAGTGTGTTGGAAGATATACGAGTGTTCGAAGAGAGGCTTAAATCTCCACACACAAATTTTAGTTTGTGTTACATAGTTAATTTTCACCACAATGAGAATCATTCATCGTAGAGAATAATACAATGATTGAACTACACATGGCACTCCACATAATTCACAAATTTCATAAATATAAGAGTTCAACTCAGTATGTTAATCCTTCAAGCATGTACAATAACATTTCTGGATGCTGAGAATCTCACTAGTTAAACATTTTCTGCAAACTCCCAAGAAAATAACCCCTTTGGACGGCGATAAACTCTTCGCAAGGGAACTCTTTCCTCAGCCTGGTCATGGTCATAAAGAATTAAAAACCTGCAACGACACCCCCGTACATCATGGCATTTTCGTTGGACATCTAAGACATGGGCATCAAAATAGATAGATTGTTCCTTGCCTTCCCGAAAACAAACTATGAGGTCTACTGGCTTAATGGCCACACAGTCTGTTGCCTCGGAAGGAAGAGATCGTAGACGAACAACCTTTCTCACATTGACCCACTCATATTCTTCTACCCCAAAGCCAATCCCCAACTTGGAAGAACGAATTAGAAGAAAGAATTTAGAATTCTTGATTACAGAATTCGGCTATTTGCACCATGTCAGACAGAATTACAGAATTCGGTAAGGAGGGTTTTCATGTTTTTTTTTTTTTGTGATTTGTACCAGAGAGGAAAATTCACGAGCAGGGAGAGCAGAGAGGTGAGCGTTAGAACAGGAAACAGGTCAAGTGAGATGGCAGAGTGAAAATGAAAATAGAGAAAGGTAACGGGTCGAAGGCCAAATATGCTGGTGAAATGTGGCTGCCTGCAAATTCGCAGAGAAGATAATTGAAAGAACAAAGCATCTCCAGGTCAATCAGACGCGTTTCTAAAATGTTTAGTGTACCTACACACTGGAGCAGAGGTAGGCGTTGAATCCACTAACAGAAAAAAATGGCAGAGAACGTTTTTTAATTGATTTTCAGAACTATAAGAGACACAAACCAATGCATACCAGACGTTATTAAAAAATTAACGTATGACAGACATGTTAGACAGACATGACAACACTTATTCACAAAGAAATTTAACGTTCAGTGCTTCTTTCTGGACATAATGGATAGATAGATGTGTTATGAGGCAGTGCTGGTTAGGCAGACAGAACGCAGATAAAGGAATATGGAGGAGCGGTGCAGGTATATGCAAGAGGTGGCAGCTAAATTCTAGCTCAAAAAATATTCATAAGTAATGGTAGAAACCATAAAACAAATGGTTCAAATGTCAACAGGGCAGGATTAATTGGTTTTCGAATTTGAATTGAGATCTTTTCTTGGCTGAGATAAAATTGATCTCATCAAAGTTCATTATCTATCTATAGTATTCTATAGTAAATAACCTCATAGGGAGGTATTTGGGGAGCTTGTATGGGGCAACTTGGCACGCATAGATTCTTATTTCCATGTGGTTTTGGTAAAGGTAGCAATCTCCCACCTGACTTTGCTTAGACAATTGAAGGGTCCTTTCGATATCTTGGCTTATTTTGGGTGGAGCACTTCCTGCCAACATGGTCATGACTAGATGGACAAAAGAGTCAATGAAATCTATATAAGTATATGGTGAGGAATACTTGTGGAAAAGTGGTGTCCATAATATGATAGACCTGGGTTGACCTCTGGTATCAAGCTTCTGGAGGGTGAAAGGGAACCTGTCTGACTGATAATATAGAAACATATGGTAAAGTACAAATGAGTACTTGAACACTCTCTCATTATGCATTATAGTAAATTGTTCATGCATCCTCTTAGCTATGAAATGGGCATAATTGTATATAGTAGCAGGAGGCCTTCCTGTGGTGAAAATGGACATAAAGGCAAGGATAAGTTCATCGACAAATTCATCAGTGGTGCAACCCAAAATACATGATATCATAGTCACAATGTACTTTCCCCTTTCAGAGAAAATGGCAGAAACATATGGAGGGGCATCCTTGGGAATGTGTTTGTCTTCAATAATGAAAGTTTGAAACTATTGGGCCATTTTTGGTGGACTCAACTTGGTATACTGGTCTAGAAAATATCCAATTGAGAGTGGGGTTAGGTTTGGACCTAGTTGGAGCTATAACATCTCATTGATTGATTCATCTATCATGGTAAATAGGATCTTCTGGTGAGGGGACATTATTGCTCTTTGGCTAGGAATGTAACAGGCATGACACCTATGGACAATTTCAGGGAAAACATGTACTTGGGGAAATTGGTATTTGGGAAAATTGGATTCCTAAAGACCAATGTCATCAAAATGGTTCAAATATATATCCCTACTCAAAAAATAAACTTTGAGTAGGATCTCATATGCATTGGTATCTTTGATTTGGAAATCCCTATCTGCCAAGGGAAGGTGGTCTAGGTCCAAATGGGGGTTTGTGATACATTAGACATCCATGGTGATAGGGGCAACCATAATTTAGTTCTTGTGGATTTGAATTTGGCAGTGTAGGGTTGTATTAGAGGTTTTGACAGAAACAGGCAGTTTTGAGAATGGTTTTGGCATCAAACCTTCAAATTTGAAGAAATTTTAATTAATTTTACTTAAGATGTGAGAAATGCAGAAGAAAATTATACACGAAGTACAAATTGAAGAAGCCTCAAAACAATAATTTTACTTAATTAAAATGCTTTACAGGCTGAACGTTTTCCAATTTGAAAGGGTGAGTGGTAATTTGTGGTAAAATCCTTGGAAATGGGTGAATTATCTTCAAATTTAGAGTTCACGGCAACTGCGGAAGTTCGAATGGCTCTGGGATGGACTAAGAGTTTGATTGGGGTCTTTACATCTTCTTCAGGAGTGAATTTGGAGTTAAATTGGTGAATTTAGCATTTCCAGGTGTCACACTAGTTTGCAGAGGTTGGCAGAGAGAATGAGCAAAAAAGGCAAAAAAGGGCTTCTCAGCCTTTTTATGGAGAAATAATAATTTTTTAGCAAGTAATTTCTGAATGAATAGCAGGCGGTTTATCGGGTTGAGCAAGGAGGCATTTTCCCAGGCCATCTTACTGCTTATGGGGGTCGGGTGGTATTTCGCAGGGGTCATCTGATCTACCTCTGCACTTGACACATAACATTTGGGGGGCCAGGGAAAACTAGTTTATTGGGCAGGTAAAGGTCAGTCATCGTGTAAAGCCCATATGGCTGCGGACCGTCAGATGAGGGGGAAGGTGATCGGATGACATTCGAGCGAGGGAAGTGCGCAGGTGATAAGAGCATGGGTATCAAAGGGGGCCAGTGCTTTAAAATTCAGCGTTTTGGGGTTAATTATAGGTTAATGATGATTTAAAGCGATCAGGCGGGGCTTAAAGACGAGATTAATTGGTTTTGTCGGGATATGGGGTAATTTATATTTTATATTTAAAACTAAGGGTTGGGATATTTATTTAGGGGATTTAATTAATATACGGGAAAAGGTATATGGGGATTTATATAATAAAGTTAAAATTAATATGAAATGAGTCGAGTGAGCAAACCCTTAGCATAATGTAAAATTTGTGCATTTTATTCCCATACATTTCATACTTAGGATAAAGCACTTTTGTGGGTTGTTTGGATGAAATTTAACATGGGGTTACTTTACTTTTCCTAGGCAAATGAAGTTTAACCTTAGGAAAATGGTTTTTATTAGGGTAATGAGGGGGAAATGAGTTTTATGAATGAAATTCTAACACTTGATTTCCATAAGTCATTAAACCGAGGGTCCGGTCCCACCAAAAGTCAAAGAAATGCTTTGAGCCTCTTTGACCTGAAGGATTTAAAGTGATAGAACAGACTTGTGAATAGGAAATTAGTAAGGGGAAAAATGAATGAGGGGGGAGTTAATAATATTAACTTACAAACCTTTGTTTTTTCTTCCATAATTTGATCATACATATCGAAATATGTGTCTAAGCATGATGCATGTGTTTTAATCCAATCACCTTTATACTTCAGCAACATTTCTTCTACTTACCCATCACTTACCCTACCATTTTTTCTTCATTTTATTTGAGTGCATTTAGACTAGCAAACCCTTATAATTAATTTTTATTATGAAATTAATCTATCTAATTCTAACCTTATATCATCCAAAGGATCAGATTAAACTGATGAGTTCCTTTATTTTCTCTACCTATCTAATGATCTGCCATGATTAAATTGTTTGGTCAAATTTTATTCTCTAACTATACACATAAAATTCAAAGCATGAAATAACCAAGATTAAATAGTCTGATTACCATGGATTGTGGCATGAATAACAAGCTGCACACAATCATTATTATGCATAAAAGTAAATAGTAGTGGCATTTAGACTTGCACATTTTCATGGTCTCTTTTTGTTTTAGGGTTCATATATTTTCATTTTTTGACCTTCTCTTATTCTTTTTGTCCTTTGATATTTATTTTAGGACATACCCTCTTTATATTTTTTAATTTTTTAATATGGAAAACATTTGCAAAAAGCAAAGGTATGTACAATATTACAAGGCTTAACCTTAGTCATTGAAAATAATGACTCCTATTGCTATAGGAACCTAATAGTGGCTCCACTTGGGGATGGCATCTTCTAAAAAGATGTCAAGAACTAATAAAGATCAGTAGCCTTTGGATTGTTGCTGATGTTACCTTACAAAGTGTCCTTCTGTGAATCTGCATTATTAATACTTATGAGAGTACATGTTTTAAAGCTTAAGGCCTTCTCTTTGGGCTTCAACTTCAAAAATCACCATCCAATCCAAACTAGACTTTGAAAATAAACTATGTACAAATGAGAAATGAAAATTAGTAACTTGGTTCAAAGTATTGTTTTAGCATTCGAACATTCACTAGCCCACCTTCTGCATCTGAACCATTAATTTCTCTTAAGAAGAAGGCATTATTTCCTCTGTAAGCATAAATGACATAGGGACCTCTCCATAGGAAATCAAATTTCCCATGTTTGCCTTTGTCTTACCTCGTTGAATCCCACTTGTGAACTTTGTCACCAATGTAAAAATATTCAGCCTTGGTTCTCTTATCAAAAACCTTTTTAATCTTTTCCTGCACAACTTGAGACCTGACATAGACCTCTTCTTTGGTGTGTTGTAGATGAATAGTCTGGTTGATTCTTCTTTGGATAATATTTGGTTCAACCTGTAATTCTTGAAGTATCTTCATTACTGGTATTCCCAAAAAGGATGGAAAGACATCTTCCATCCCATAAACTAGTTGATAGGGAGAAGTACCAATTGATTTAGTAGTCAATCTGTCTGCCCATAAAGCATTGACTAGCTTTTTATTCCACGTTGTCTTATTGTCCTCTAGTAACTTCTTGATGATGTTTACTAGGCTTTTGTTTGAAGATTATGGCAGTTCATTACCCTGAGGGTAATAGGTTGTATAATGGCCAAGGGTGATATGGTATTTGTTGCAGAAATCTATCATTCTTTTGGATTTAAAGGTTGTTGCATTATCAATAATGAGCTTAGTTGGACATCCAAATCTTGATAGAATATTGAGTTCAAGGAAGGTTATGATAATAGAATCTGTGGCTTGCCTTGAAGGTATGGCCTCTGTCCATTTTGTGAAGTAATCTATGGGTGTGAGAATACATTTGTGCTGGGCAGAGGAGGGTAAGTGAATTTCACCAATGAAGTCTAAACTCCATTGTTGAAAATGTATTTCTATAGAGATTGGCTTTAGGGGTAAAGGTAAGAGATTTTTCTTCCCCTCAAAAATTTGGCATTTGTGATAGGAGGTCACATAGTTTTTAACATCAACAAACAAGGTAGGCCAATAGAAACCAACTCTAAGGATTTTATCTACAGTGGCCTTCCAGTAAAGGTTTCCTCCATAGTCACCTACATGAAACTCTTGTAAAACCTTGTTAGATTCTTCTTTTAATAAGAAATTGAGAAGAATACCTTCATGATCTCTCCAAAATAGAGAATTGTCTAATATACAAAATTTCAAGTATTTCATCTTCAAAAACCTACTTTTAGTCCTAGATAAGTCCATAGGAGCTTGTAAATTTAGTAAAACATAAATAATATCAGTATACCAAAGTGATTCAATAAAGGCCTGGATGATTAGTGGAGTCACCATCTCCTCTTCATTATCTATTGTTGTAATAGAGTTTATATCCAAGGCTTGATAGTTTGATTCAACCATGAGTTTGGCTAATCCTTGGCCCTTGATTAACTTAGTAGCTTTGATTTCTATATCATACTCTAAATTAGTAGGAATCCACTTTTTCCTAGTTCCATCAGGACCATCCTGAGTTAGGATGTCTTTAACTACTGAATTGGGAATATAGGCTACTATATGAGAATATAAGATGTATACCCTAAAGTCCTTAGTGGCTTTGACTAAAGCCAAGGCTTGTTTTTCCGTTATATTATATTTCAAGGGGGCATCTTTCAGGGCTTTGTTGAAGAAAGCAATGGGTTGTTCATAGCCCTGGTCATTTTTTTGCAATAGAACTACAACAATTGTGTGCTCAGAGGCAAAGGAAAACAAGATGAAATTTCTATCAAATTTAGGACTGATTAACACAGGTGTTTTAGTCAAGGCTAGTTTGATGTCTTCAAAGGATTTTTTGACCTCAACAGTCCATTTTATGGTGGATTCCTTTTTCAGCATGTGGTTTAGTGATCTAAATAAATTTTCCATATTAGATATAAATCTTCTAAGAAAATTAATTTTCATAAGAAAGCTTGTAACTCTTTAATGTTCATAGGGTGTTTTATTTGCAGGATGGCTTCTATTCTAGCAGGATCTATTCTTATACCATCTTTTGAAATTATGAGACATAGAAACTTTCCTTCTCCTAACCCAAACAAGGACTTTTTGGGGTTTAAGGAGATTCCAAATTTCCTGCATTTAATAAAAACTTGCCTAAGATGATCCAAGTGTTGATTGTTAGATTTTGAAAATATAGTCATATCATCTAAATATTTCACAAGGAAATCATGAATTTCTTTTGCAAAGCCTATATCCATAGCACTTTGGAATGTGGCTCCTGCATTCATTAGCCCAAAATGCATTTTCACATACATAAATGTGCCCCAAGCAGTAGTAAAGGTAGTTTTGGGTTGGTCATTTGGATGAACCAAGATTTGATTGTAACCAGAAAACCCATCCAACAATGAGATTCTGGTTGATCCAACTAGTCTTTGTAAAATGTGGTCCATTTTGGGGAGAGGGTAATTGTCTTTTAGTGACACTTTATTGAGGTTTCTGAGATCCACACAGAGTCTGATCTCACCAGTTTTCTTTCTAGTTGGCTCCAAGTTTGAGACCCAATCCAAAAATCTAATTGGTGCAATTATTTTGGCATCATACATCCTCTGAATTTCTTTTTCAATTACAGGTAATAAGATAGGATTAATCCTTCGAAGTTTTCATTTTAAAGGATTTTGATTTTCTTTAATAGGAATTATGTTCTGGATGATGTTGGTGTCATAGGATTTGAGTTCCTCATAACTCCAAGAAAAGAAATCCTTAAATTCTTTCAATAACTCAAAATATTTCACTTTTTCAGCTGGGGGTAATGATTTTGAAAGTTTGATTAGTTTAGGATTTTCATCGGTGCCTATATTACATTCCTCTATATCAAACCTTGAAGGTTCCATTTTGGGTTTCCTAGGAACATCATTTGAATCAAATAAACCTTCCAAAGGGGTTAATCCCTTTGGTAAGAAATTATCCTTGAGATTAATTACTGTGGTTTCTTCACTGATTATTTCATCAATC